>BQNB010026712.1:28698-58322 GCA_026074375.1 Tanacetum coccineum | reverse complement strand
TTTAAGTTATATAGCTTTCATTTTTAGGTTTTATTTAATCGTTTTTGCATATTTAACTTGTAGAAATAGAAAACCAATCATACATCGTTTATCAATTCGTCATTTGATTTTCCATTCCAGCCTCGTTGGGACATAACGACCCGGGAACTCAAACTTTCGGACACATATATATTTTATTTCTGTGAACTCTTAACCAATCCTTGGCTGAAGGTAATTGGGTTGATTGTTTGCTTATATATTATATATATATTATTGACGAATCAGTTACCTTTTTTGTTGCGACTTTTTGGGGGTGTGACAGATTGGTATAAAGAGCCAAGATTATAGAGAACTAGTTTGCTTATTAGGCCTAGACTATAACCATTGCATAAACATTGCATCGCATAGCATCATAAACACTTTGCATGCATAACCACTACATGATTAAGGCAAAAGAGATCATTTTAGACCTTATATGTGCCTTTACTTTTGCCTTGCACATACTTTACACTCGCGTTATATAGAAGATATTTATATAAACCATCGGTTGTTACAATACTATGTCCATTTCATACATCACCACTTCGTCTGACTCTGACGCTGAGAGCGTTAGATCGTCTACTTCGCATGTGATTTTATCAGACTCAGGGCAGCAGTTGTTGTTGTACCTGCCATTGCTCTAGAGATTTCCCCATAGAATAAGACAACTATTCTCACTGCGCCTACTGCTATACTTGATCCCGTTTCGAAGTCTGACCCGGAGGAGTCGCCCGAGGAGGACCCCTCCGAGAACGATTCTTTTGGTGACGACGTATCTGACACAACTGGATCACTAGAGGTTCAGGGTGCACCTGCACCACCTGCACCATACTAGATCATACATGCACCACACGTATTGCCCCGCAGGCCTGCTATCCTTGTCCAACCTGGACAAGCGATCCCTTTCGATCGCCCATACCATATACACCCTAACGGGATGCATATGTTGCTGACTACGAGGAAAAGGGTACGTGTACCACCTGCTCTTTCATTGGCTATTGAGGCGACCATTGCTCAGTACATCACGGCGCTTCCACCATTATCATCGGGCTCATCCTTAGATTATTCACCATCATCACCGTTAAGATCTTCATCATCTGCACCATCATCCCCATACTCTAGGACCGTCTCATAGAAGGTCCTGTTCTTCATCACCGTCATCAAAGACATCACACTCTACATCGTAATCACCACCTTATAAGAGGCGTAGGGTATTGATATACTCATCATCATCAGCTTCGTTGCCATTGGTTTGACCATCTCGTAAGAGATGCATGTCACTTACCCCACCTTTACCAGTAGCATCAGCAGTAGTATCCACACCACCTATTGAGATGCTACCACCTCGCAAGAGGTTTAGGGTACATCATCTGCACCACAAGAGGGTATTCATGCTAAGGCTAGATTGACTCATCATGGAGAGTTGATCGAAGAGATGTATGACCATCTAATAGAGATTCCCATCACCAGGCTCGAGACTATCAAGCATGAGCTGGAGACATTGAGAGCTAGAGTTGTATTTGCCAAGCAGGAGATTGCATCTTTGTAGGCTAGAGCTAGGGCTGCTAAGCAACGAGATGTGATCAGTCGAGACATGATATCTAAGTTGGAGCATAGGTTGGTGATAGAGTTCACATCGGGAGGATTGAGCAGCGTCTTAACATGTAGACAGTAGACTAGTATCATTTATAGCTATCTTTATTGTATCCCACTAAGTTTAGCAGTACTCGCTAGTGGCATTAATATGACGCTTATGCTCTTTTTATTTTGTAAAAACAATTTACCAAGTATTAATACCACTATGTCGGTTATGATTTTGTTATATTATGATGTTGTTTACTTTGACTTGGTTGTTATATTATACCCTATGCGTATCATGATCTCACTATATTCTCTGCATATCGTAATATTATCTTATACGTTGTACTTATTGCGTGTCGTGATTGAATTTTGGATGGAATCTCATGTGGTATAATCTTGTGGATTTTAAAGAACAATGCCGACTACCCGACAAGGAATGACTTCTGACGTCATCGAGTAATTGATAGCTCAACGTGTAGTCACCGTAATGACAGCTTACGAGGCTAACCGGGATAACGGAAGTGGAAACCAGAATGAAACAAGTAGAGGTACATGAGGAACTGTACACATTACCCGTGGTTACACATACAAGTAATTCTTGAACTGCCAACCCCACAACTTCAAAGGAACTGAAGGAGCCATTGGATTGACAGATGGTTTAAGAAGATGGAATTTGTGTTCCACATCAAAAATTGTGCCACCAATTTCCAAGTGAAGTACGCTACACGCACTCTGTTGGATAGTGCATTGACATGGTGGAACTCTCATACGAAGACGGTTATAATTGAAACTACTTATGAATTTTTTTTGGAAGGAACTCATGAAGATGATGCCTGAAGTGTGAAGTGTACTTCTCGCGGAATGAGATGAATGAATCCTTTTAATGATATGATATAATCTAATATATATAAATTATGATGATAGTTATATTAAAAGACCGACATATTGGTACAAAGGTTAATTTTTGGTTTACTCAAATGTAAATTTTATGTTATTCTTATTATATGAATGAATTTGAACGATTTCAACTAAAATATGATGATATTATGTATTATTTAATGGAACTCGGAATAGATTTTATGAAAATCTCTCATACATGATCTAGCATTTATTTTCTTGTAATATTATTTACAATGGTGATGTTGTATAATATGAATATAATCGTAAATTTCTATTTATTATGCCTATTCTAGTAATTATTCGACTAATTTAATTGAAAATGGTTATATTAAATTACTCTAATGTTAAATGACATAAATGAGCTATCTAATTGACAACGTCACCCTTATGAAGCATTCCTTACTATGAAATGTTTTTGACTTGAAACTGAAATGATAAATAATACTTGAATAAAAATAATGTATATCATGAAATCCATTAACAAATGAATCACAATGAATTTATATATGAAATCCAAAAGATGGAGAGTGAACTATGGAATCTGACTGTTAAGGGTATTGATGTTGTGGGATATACCTAACGTTTTTAAGAGTTGGCTCTGCTATGCCTAGGAATGGTCTCGAATGAAGGGAAGAAGATTAAGAGGTACATTTGGGGACTCCCAAACAACATCCAAGGGAATGTGACTTCAGTTAAACCAACAAGGCTCTAGGACGCATTTAGGTTGGCTAACAGTTTGATGGACCAAAAGGTACGTGTTAGTGCTATAAGAAAAGCTGAGAACAAGAGAAGATGGGAGAGTAACCAAGGGAACAACCATGTGCAACAACCACTACCCAAGAGGCAGAATGTGGCAAGGGCCTACATTGCTGGGCTTGGAGAGAAGAAAGCGTATGCTGGAAATTTTCCTTCCTGCAACAAGTGTAAGTTGTACCATGTTGGGCCATGCACTATGAAGTGTAGTAACTGCAAGAGAGTTGGTCACATGACAGGGGATTGTAGGACTCCTATTCTTGTAACAACTCAAAGAGCCCCAGTTGCAAATCAGAAGGTTGTAGTTACTTGCTATGAGTGTGGAAAGCAAGGACATTACCAAAGTGAGTGCTTGAGGTTGAAGGACCAAAATTGTAGAAATCAAGCTGGGGATTGAGAATCTCGGGGAAGAGCATATGCATTGGGAGGACGAGAAGCCAACCAAGACCCTAATGTCGTTAAGGGTACGTTTCTCCTTAATAATCGTTATCCTTCTGTCCTATTTGATACTGGTGCCTAGGGGTGAGCATGGCAGATGCAAAACCGACCCGGACTGAAAAATCAGATCGGCCCGACACAAACCGAACCAAACTGAAGGACAATCGGTCTGGTATCGATTTCATGTTTTTGGGTTTTTCGGTCTCAGGTCAGTTCGGTTCAAAACCAACAAAAACCCTCAATAAACTCGAACTAGCCGAAACATCCCTTCCCTTTTAACCATCCAGACAACATAGTCATAAATAGATAATTAGTCATTTTAGTCTAAATAATTGATACATTTCATCTACACTTTAGTACAATAACATCATCATCATCGAACCCCTTAAATCTCTACAACATCATCATCAAGAACTTGCAATTATCATCATTAATAAATCAACAAAATGGTCGATAACACAAACCCTTCAATGGAAGTAAGTGTTTCTCTTTGTTGTCTATATTCATATATAATATATAACAAAAGCTTGCATGTGTATAAGATTCATTCATGTAAAATCTTATAAGATTTATTGCAAAAGGTTAAGCTCGAAGATGACGACATATACTATGATAGTCGGATTACGGATGTCATACCTTGATCATGCACTTTACGACACATACTTTATATTCATTTAATATAATCATAATCTTGCATTCTAGGCATACTTCCTCACCAAACTATTTTTAATTAGTCATGTGCACCTCACTGTAATTTTGAATTATTATTGTTATCAGTTTAATGTGTTTCGTTTGTGCTTATGAACAAAAATTTAGTACAACAACATTTAAATGGAAGTAAGGAACTATAGAAGTACTTATAAATTATATAGTGTTTAACATTATTGTTCATGTGTACTTACATTTTTAATTTGTTATTTAGGGCCAAACTATTAACCTTAACTGTGATGATTATGGTCATGAATCAAACGAGGACGACAACAACAACAACAACAACAAGAATGACAACAAACATAAAAGGAAACCAAGTGGAGGAATAGGAAACAAAAAAGCAAAATGTTGGAAGTATTTTATTCCAAAGATGGAACAACCGGATGGACCAGATGGACCGTTGATTAAGATGGAACATTGTAAGTTTTGTCCTCAAGTTTATAGAGCCAACTCAGTTAAGAATGGTACAAAAAACATGAATCTGCATTACCCAAAGTGTGACAACAACCCTATGAATGAGGAAAGTCTATGATATCCCTATTCAAACCATGATCACTTCACATAAACCACATATACACGAAATAATAAGAAAGAAAGAAAGGAAGAAGATGAGGAGAAGAGAGAAGGAAAAAATAGAATATTAGATTAGAAAGGGAGTGTTTGGAAGGTTACACATACATTAGGAAATGTGAAATGAACCCACCAATACCCTCTCCATCATAGAGAGGGGTATTTATACCATAACCAAGGCCGGTTATGGATAGCCTTAATGGATCATGTGGTTTGGTTTCTTGGGCCAGGCTCGAGATTACTTTAGGCTTTAGCCTGATACACGTAAAATATTAGATTAAATAACAAGCTCGTTTACCCTTCTAGCCTATTATAATGTCAATATTATAAAGACCGAAGATTCCATGTTCGACTTAATATTTTGAGGCTAACAATCTCCCCCGAAGCAAGGTCTTTGAGTTCTTGATCTCCCCTAAAGCAAGGTCTTTGAATTCTTTGTCTTTGAGCTCTTTGAGTCTTGGTTTGTTGTAGGCTTGTTCCTTCATCTGTTGTAGTCTTGTGCCTTCATGCTATGCGATCTTTAATCTTGTGCCTTATATTGTCGTTTGACTTTGTCCTTTAGTTCTGAGATCTTTTAAATCTTTTCACTTGTTTGTCTTATCGTCATTTGCCATCTTGCTATCTTGTGTCTTGACCAACATGCTCATACTATGCATCATATTGAAAGCTTGCTAACAATCTCCCTTGACAATCTTTGTCTTGATAATCTTGATATCTTTAGGAAGATCTTGAATATCATAGTTTGCGGGAGTCTTTGTGTTTAATTCTCTTGATTCTTGAATCTTGATGCTTATAGTATGTCTTTGTAGCTTGAGTATGAGCATATGGTAATGAATCTGACTCAGCTGAAGTGAGGCTGCAACGTCATCATTTTCATCTGCATTTTAAAGTTAGTGATAAACAGCAGATATAGGACGAGCTGGCTTGTGTCATGTCGTCTGAGAAAGGGTTGCGTTAACCTCCGTTCCGTGAGGACCAACCTGTGATCAGGAAAGATGTCAATTTAGAAGAATCTTCCTTGAAAGGTTATCACAACACTTAAAGCATAAGATCCTCTAACACATATGTATTAGATTCACCATGCTTGCTTGTTCTTATTACCAGAACGTCTCAAAGCAGACATCATGATAAGAGTGAATCAGTTAGTTACTATCTTACTGATTGAGTTGTCAATTCATTTACTTGGACCAAAATGATATCCAGTTATCACAAGTTTGATTCATATAGAATCTCGCAAGTCACCTACTACAGTGCTTGTTTGATGATGGCTCTGGAAGGATTTCCATTGTCACTGTAAATATAAAGTGAGTACACTCTATGTTTTGAAAAATCACAAGGATAATGCGTAAGGACTCTTATTAACAGCTTGTGAACTGATGATGTGTTGTAATAAGTTTTAGTCATAAAAGTGTCCTAATGAGATTTATTTATTGATCTTTTGGCTCTAGACTCGATTAGTGCTTTTAGTTTTAGTACTCAGAGGCTGAAGCTGACTGCCACCATTTCAATATCAACTAACTCGGAGTGAGAAAAGTTAATAGAAGTCCGTGTGTATCTGCTGTTATAAATAAGGGACGTATAGTTGAGAGGAAACTTGAATGGATGGGAAGTGGTTTATGCAGTGCAACACTGGGTCCATGATGTCTTTCTTCAAGTACCGAAATTCATCTTTGTGAAAACCGATAGCTATATGTTTGACCCTTTCTGCCTAAATTGGACAGATTAGGGCTTCTTTTCTTTAGACCTTTATCATTACATTTCTTTTCATTCTTCAACCCCTTCAATGCTCTTACCAAGATGTCATTAGTAACACATTGTTTGTGATTTTTCCAATGTTAACATCATGTCTAGTCGACATTATTCCTATTCTATTCTTCTCCAAGTCATACCTAAGGCTGCAATTTCTAACGTATGAGATGTCCTTGGTAAGATCCCTCTGGTTCTGGTTGGATCATAGGATTGATTCCTAACCTAACCACCTTATGACTTTAGATTCGTCATGAGTTAAGATGTTGTTGGGTATAAGATCATAACCATAAAACCATTTGCAAATTCAAAAGTGTTTGATAGAATTATCAACGCCGTTTAACACTTTAAGAGTTTCAATTTATAAAGGACCCCCTACATACGTGAATCGATAATCAAAAGTGTTTTGCACACGTGGGTAAGAGTAAATAGCACTTTGAGTCTTAAGATCAATTATTATTTATTTAGATAGCATTTTAATCACACCTCTCCCCTTATTTTAAACAATAAGTCACTTAGTTTTGAAATACCAAGTGATTAAAATTTGTCTTGAAAATTCAAGGGGATAGATGTGTTATAGCATATATTATGTGTGTAACTATTGATAATGTTCCATATACCCCCCTTAATTTTACACATTTTGACACTAGAAAAATGATACCAAGTTGTAAAATAGATATAAAATTGAGGTTGAGACAGTGTTGATCACACAATTTTGAAAGATTATGAATGTCATTGAAGAATTCTTGAAAAATCTGCTCAGGACCCTGATCATCTTATAACAAGATATTCAAAAGTAAGTTATGTCCAATTATTATTTGATTCATTATTAAGATATTTTGATAATGTTTTGAATACATAAGAATGTCCGAGAATATGTATTAAAATCATTAAACTGTTGAGTTTCGAAAAACTACCCCTCAACAATTGACACATTTATAAAAAATGATACCATTTGTTAGAGAATGATTGTCTTTGATAACTTTGTGAGGGATGGAGTGTTGAACACACAATTTTGAAAGATTTTAAATTCTTATTGAGAAATTCTTGAAAAAATTGTGTTCAACTTTTGAAAAACTACAAGTTAGAAGACTTCTCTTCTAACGCCAAGGATAAGCGCACTTATGCGTACACTAACCTTTTCTTGAGCTCAAAACTTTGAATGTCTTGTAAGAACCGCTCAAGACCGAGAAAATTGATTTTCTCGTTGTTAGGATAAGTTATCTTTGTAGATAAACTTTTCTTTATTTGAAGTTCGGGTTATGTACTGATTTGCACATAAGACATAAAGAAAATTAGAAATGACATGTTTTGAAACTCTTGATCGAACTTCATTTACATACCCGTGTCAATGTTAATCGACATTTTTAGGTACGTAAATGTTATCGATTCCAAGAGATATGTCGAGAAGATTCTTTTTGGAATTTTTTGATTTTCTGATTTTGTATTTGATTTTTGAAATTTTATATTTTTGTATTTGGTTTTATAGGTTTTATAAATTTGTATTTGTTTTTCTCAAAAATATTTACATGTCGATGTTTGATTAGATCTATCAAGCATATTCATTTGCTAGAACCTCCAGTTCGGCTGGAGTCAAACATCTCATACCAATTTGTCTGACAAGATACTCAAACCAATCTTGAGGAAGGGATTTCGTAAACATATCAGCTAATTGGTATTCAGTTTTGACAAAGTACAATTCAATTATACCACGTTCAACCTGTTCCTTGATAAATGGTATCGAGTATGAATGTGCTTGGTATGGGAGTGCTGCACGGGGTTGCATGAGATTGCTATTGGCTGACTGTAGAAGTCCATACAACGTATTTGTTGTAATCAAAGCCATAATCCTTAAGCTGTGTCCTCATCCACATTACTTGAGCACAACTTACAGATAACGCCACGTACTCTGCTTCTACTGATGACATTGCAGTGCAGTCCTGCTTCTTTTACATCCAGCTGACTAACTTATCACCTAGGAACTGTATCCTCCAAGTGCTTTTGTGAGTAACAATGTATCCGGCATATTAGCATCTAAAAATGTGGTTAGTTTTCAAGCCAGAATCCCTTAGATACTAAAGTCCTATTTAATGGTACTCTTTAAGTAATCTAATGATCCTTTTTAACCCTCTTTAAGGTTCTTTTTCTGTTGGTCTTAGCTTGATAACGTGCACATAGCATACTGCTTGCACTAATTCTGGGTCTACTAGATGTTTAGATACGTGAGTGACCCGAATCAACTACGCTAATTTGTTTGGTCAACGGTGTACCACTCAAGTCTGCATCTAGTTAGGTGTAAGTAGCCAATGGAGTACCAAGGCTTTCACATCTTTTCCATACCATGTTTTTTTTAGTATTTCTAAAGCGTACTTGGCCTGGTTAATAAAGATACCTCGTAGGGATTGGTAGATTTGAAGTCCTAAAAGAATTTTATTTCCTATTAAGGACATCTCAAATCTACCATGCATTAATTTTTCAAATCTTTTAGAAAATTTTAGGTTTGTGGACCCGAAAATAATGTCATCTACGTAAATTTGCACAAGTAGAATGTCCTCCCCGTGTCTTATCATAAATAAAGTGGGGGTTAATAGTACCTTTAGTAAAAACTTTAGATATGAAAATTTGAGAGTTCATCATACCAGGCTCTTGAAGCTTGCTTCAATACATATAGAGCTTTCTTTAGACGGTAAACTTTTTCTGAATGGTCAGGATCAATGAACTCATCTGGTTAAGCAACATAAACCTCCTCCTTTAGTAGACCATTAAGAAATGTCGTTTTAACGTCCATCTGATAAATTGGAAAAGATTTGTGTGCAGCATAGGCAACGAAAATCCGAACAGCTTACAAGCGAGCAACTAGAGCAAAAGACTCCTCGAAATCAAGACCCTCTTCCTGAGCATATCCCTTAGCGTACAATTCATGCCTTATTGCGAATTAATATTTTGAATCTTCATCCGTTTTGTTCCTTATAAGTCAAGCCAGACCCGAAAAGTCACAGGGTAAGATAGTTATCTAAAGTTCCGAAAATTACCGGATGTTACAATGTCAAACTGATAAAGCTCATCCTACATTGCCTCAATCCATGCAGAATCAGCCATTGCCTCCTTAATATTTTTAGGTTCAACAGTACTCACGGTGAGTGCGAACATACACATTTCAGGATATGTAGCAAGTTGTCGTCTTGTTTGCACTGGCTTGGATGGATTTCCACGAACTTTTCCTAACGGGTGATCTTTGGTCCATCGGTGTTCAGATTGATGACATTGGTAGAATGTATGCATGTTTGACGAATCAACATAGAGAGTAGATGACTCAGCTTCTTCACGTATCGGTGTACTGAAGATGTTGAAAAAAAAATCGTCAATTTGTGCATTTGCTGCTTGATCATTGTTGTTTTCCTCAGCATTAACATTTGTTGTTAGAGTGATCTGTTCTGTTGTAGGTTAAATATTTCCGTAGGTTGTGTGTCTTGTTGTTTAGAATTATCAGAGAGAACGAAAGACTTTGACACACTTTGATTGCCTACAGTGTAGTACTCTTCGAACAAAGGGCTAAATAGAAATTCCAACTCTTGTAATGACGGAGCACTTGTATTTGCTTGGGAAGAAACATTTGGAACCAGCATTGAACTTGAAGGTTCATTATTGTGGTCATGAATCCTCAGTTCTGAACGGTTATGATCAGAAGTCTTTTGTAATTGGGGTATGGGGCTAGAGTTGTCATAATCTGATGCCTTAGACAGTTCCTTGATTTCATCAAAGTTGATATGAATGGATTCAACTATCAATCTGGTTCTCTTGTTGTATACTCTATATCCCTTAGACTAAGTAGAATATCCCACCAAAATGCACGAATCCCCTTTTTCTTTCATCTTGTCGAGGTTTTCACCATCTCATGTTATGTAACAAGTGCACCCAAAGATGTGAAGGTGTTTAAGAGAAGGTTTTTTGCCATTAATGATGTGATATGGTCTATGTTCGTGTCTGGGGATGATGAGAGATCTGTTCTGAGTGTAACATGCGGTTTGCTATAGCTTCACCCAAAAGAATAAAGAAGTTTAGAAAGCTGAAAGCATCGTTCAAGCAAACCTCCAACGAGAGTACGATTCTGTCTTTCGACAACACCATTCTGTTCAGGTGTTCAAGGAGTGGAAGTTTGATGTTTAATGCCTTCTTCTTTAAAATAAGCATGGAGTGTCTTGTTTAAGAACTTTGTGCCTCTGTTTGTACGAACAGTAATCACTTGGGCTTGAAGGTTTCGTTGAATCATCTTGAGAAAGTCTTTAAGTACTTCTGGTGTTTCATCCTTGGTTCTTAGAAAGAGAGTCCAAGTGTATCGAGAATAGTCATCAACAATCACCAGAATGTATTTCTTTCCATTGATGCTTTCAATCCACATTGGACCACATAAGTCCATATGAAGAAAATATAACCGTCCTTTCAAACTTGGAACAATCTTTGTCTTGAATGTGCTTTTTTTTGCTTTATCCAGTTCACAAGATGAACACAATTGATCTTTGACATATTTCAACTTTGGTAAGCCATTCACAATATCCTTCTTAGAAAACAAGTTTATGGTGTCGAAATTAAGATGAGAAAGCCTTTGATGCCATAACCATGCTTGAGTTGGTGAAGTTTTTGCCAGAAAATTGATTGGAGTTGGTGAAGATGATACTTGAAGAGAGATTGTGTAGAGATCAGATCCACGATTACCGGTAAGTAAATCGTTTCCCTGAAGATCTCTTACAAAACAAGTAGATTTCCAGAATGCAACCTCCAAATCCGCATCACAAAATTGACCAGCCAAAAAGAGATTGTGATTGAGGCCTTTGACGTAATAAACCCTCTTTATCGTAATATTTCCTTAAACCAAATCCCTATAACCGAGAATAGGTGCAAATCGATCATTCTCAAACCGTACTGTACCCAGATATTTTTCAACCAAATTGCACAACAAATTGAGGTTGCCCGTCATATGCTTGGTGCATCCAGAGTCAACAATGAATAGGACGAGTTGAACAATCTGTAAGAGAATTAGAGGATGGTGGAACATTTGACAGATTGGATCCTAAAGAGTTTGTGATCTTCAAGATATTAGTTATCCTAGATACATTATCTATATTGGGACTAATACTTGTTGACACGTTGTCTTTCCTAATTTTAGGTACCTATTTCTTTTTGGTCTTAGGAATCCATTTATATCCTGAATTCCCGATGGACATTGTTTTTCTATCCACCATTTCCATGCCTTATTTGTATTCTCATACATCATCCTAAAGTAACTCTTGGATTTCTGGATAGTAGAGTCTAATGCAACTGTTTTCTTATGGGGTGTTGCAATAGATTTGTTCGATTGACTTTTGGGTTTTCTAGTACTAATAGACACTATTTTAGGCTTCTTAGTTCTAGCATTTACGTCATTGATAAATTTAGAACCACAAGCATCATGATTCGAATTAAACACACATTTTCCACAAGTAACACAAACATCATTAACATTCGAAGTTCTGGACTTTAAACTGTCATTACACACAGTTACAGACTTTGTTTTATTAGAAATACTTGAAATCCTATAGTGGTCTTCTACTTCTATCTTCTTAAACTTCACTTGACTATTTTTGTGCACGACCTTTTCTTTCATCTGAATGCTCCTAAGCTGTGGCCTGCTAACACTAGTTTTGTGAATTACTCTTGTATAGGTAGACACGTGAGGATTAGTATTCTTATAAGTCTGAGGCAACTATGGTGCTCTAGTTTGTGTTGTCCTAGTGTCAATTTGATACATTCCTGGTTTAATCACATTTTGTTTCTTACAGCTTGTCTTGTTGTTTGAGGTAAACTCTGTGTAGTGACTCATTTTGATAAACCCTCTCACACATTAGTTTTGGTAACTGACTTTGTCTTTGAAAAACTTTTTCTCTCAAGAAAGTCTAAAAAAGGAGTCGGTTTGCCTAAAACTGATGGTTTTGGAATCCTGAGAGCATTTGGTTGTCGAACAGCAGATGGTTTATCAAACTTAGTATCCACAGTGTTTCCTTTCATTTTCTCAATGAGTTTCTTTAACTCACTTATAGCAATGTTCTTGTCTTGCAATTGAGCTTTCATATCTTGTATTTCAAAATATTGTTCAAGTTCTTTTAGAAATACAGTTGATCCATTTTGTTTGCAAACTGTGTCATTTTTCATTTGTTCTTGACATTTTTGTAAAGCAATTTCAAGAGAAATCGAATGTTGTTCAAGTATAGCAAAACTCTTTAAAAGCTCATTATAAACTTCTTTACTAACAGTTTCAGTTTGTTTAGAAAGCTTTTCTGCAAGACATTCACATTCTTTGATTTTATGAAGATTCAGACATTGCAATTCGGTATGAGCATCTAAATCAGATAAAGAATGCAAATAAGAACACATAACATCCTTTGAAACACACTCTTAGAGAAGTAGATCATATATGTTTGAAAAATTATCTTTGTCATATTCAATTTCGTCAATCTCTTTTTCTAGTGATTGAACGTACTTTAAATCTGCAAACATCTCTTGTTTAAGTTCATTTACAAATATGAAACTATCATTTTGTGTCTTTAGTGCAAGAGGCATCAAACAAGTTTTCAAAAGCACGGTCATATCTTCAGTAGTTGGTCCACAAAATTTATCATATGTATGTTTTTCCCAAGCTAAATCAATAATTTCTTTGAAATGATTTATGTTATTAGTCATTACATTATAAGCTTGTCTACTCTTGCTTATTGATTTTTGAGTAGGCATAAAACCTATGTTTTTGACAATGTGTGGCTTATATTTAACAAAAGATTTTCTTTACATTTTCTTTCGAATTTCATTTGCATGTGTCAATTGATAAAGATATTCCCGTGACGGTGGTTTAAAAATTTCATAAAGACTATTTTGCTTTGTGTAGTCGTATGGTTTCACTAAGTCTTTATTCAATTTTGATCTACTCTCTTATTCAAGAGTCAATGTATTTTCCCTAACAGGGGCAAATAAGTTTGCAAGATCACATTTGTCATATGGAATCTCATACAAACATGGTTTTTCATATTGAGCTTTCTTGAGGTACATAGGATTTGCAAAAGTTGGTCTACCATTATATGTTGAGCCTTTGGGAGCTAACATATGAATGGTTTGTATTGTCAGATTTCGTTTATAAACAATTTCATTTAGAAATTTTAGTTGTTTTTCCACCGCAATCAATTTGTCAAGATCTTTTTCTTCCTTAAGTTTCAAATCCTTTATAACCTTATTTTTCTCTTTGACAAGACCTGTATAACTTGATTTTGTTAAAAGGCTCTGTTTGACTAACTCATCATGTTTCTCTTTGATAACAGAAACTTCATATGCTTTTATTTTCAAACCTTCTTTTATGTCAAGTTCCTTTTGAGCTAATAGTCCGAGAGTTTCATTTATTTTATGTTAAAGTGTGTCTTTTTCAATTGTATGATCTTTGAAAATTTTGTACTTCTCAAGCTCAACCTCTTTATCATGAAGTGCACCTAAATATCTATCTCGAGTTCTATTAGACTTCTCAAGACTAGATTTGCACTCTTCAAGTGCAGACTTACAATCTTGTAGATCATGAGAAAGTGATGTGTTTGCTTTCTTTAATTACTTTTGAATCTTTTTGTTTTCATCAGTATCAAGTTTTAAATTTGCAATTAAATTAGCAAGCACAACACGCTCATCATCACATTCTTCGGCATTTTGGTCAGTCTGATTATCATTATCACACATATTTGATGAATCAAGAATGACATTACTATCATCCTTTTCCACTACATGTGTGTCATTAATGGATTCAGGTTGCTCAGAATGCTGTCTCTCATTGGCAAACATATTATATTTAGCATCGTATTGTACATTTTCCAATGGCTCAGCATTAAATCCTGATTCTGTAGGTAAGACCTCCTGAATCTTTTCCATGAAACTGTAATGTGCTTTCGGTTCTTGCTTATCAATTTCTTCATCCGTGTCCTATAGCCAATCAGCTTGCTCTACTTGTAATGGAACACCTTTCTCAGCTTGTTTGCACAACAACATCTTTTCCTTGTGATAAGTGTAATCTTTTGCCCTTTTTGGTTTCTTGCACTCCTTAGCAAAATGCCTAAATTCCTTGCAATTGAAACACTGTATCCCCGTCTGTTGCACTACCTGACTACTTATAATCTCCCTAGCCCCAGTAACAATCACTGTCCTCTGATTCCCAAACTGCCCAGTCTGATTTTCATTCATGTATCTTGGAGTAGTATCCACATTCTTGTTTTTGGAGTTTGAAGAAGTTATGAGGTCGTTGTTGGTAGGTTTGTAGATTTTTTGAAGTATTTTGCAATGAGTACCAAGTTCTTCTGCATGTCCTTATATCTCTGAGCTTGTTCTAGATCACTGTTTTCTTCAGTAGCTGACTCAGATAGAGGTGTGATTGGTTTGGCTGTCTCTTTATCTTTGTGTCTGGTAGTTGCATGAGATCTTGTTGAAGGTGATGTTTTTGCTGGTGGTGCATATGATCTGTGAGGTTTTGGTGCTTGATAATAAGTATCTGGATATTGTTGAGCAGCAACAACAAGTGCTAATGGATTTGCATTCTTAGCAATCTTCTCATCACGGATTTCATTAACTTCTTTTTGGTATTGCTTCATAATGTCAAAGAGCTTGTGATATGATACTGTGTCTAAGTCTTGAGTCTGTTTGACAAATGTCACAAATCTTGACCATTCTGGTTAAAGTTGTTAAAGAAACTAAACATTCACTTGCATAGTAGCAACTTCCAACTGATTTCTCACCATTTCATACATCATTTTGTAGAACCTGGAGTAGTATGACTCAATTGACTCTCCATCTCTTGAGGTAAATCTGCCAAACTCCCAAAACAAACTAGTCTTCACATCCTACTTGTTAAGAGATTCACCCTGTTGTAGCCTTTCAATGGCTATCCACATATCATGAGCTGTTTTGCAAGCATCAACAGTTGAGTAAATTTCATCTCCAATTCCAGTCAATAGCAAATGAATTGCTTCCTTTTATGCATAATAATGAGCTTTGTTTTCAGGAGTGATGTTCGTGAATGTCTCAGGAATTGTTCGTTATAGAACTGCTGGAGATTCACCTGTTGCAGGTTGACCTGGAGTTATGATATTAGAAAGCTTATAAAGACCTTGTAGAATGAATTTCCTCAAGGCTTCACCATTTGGTTTTGTATCAACATATCTCATAAAACGTGATTGCCACTGAGCATATCTTCCCATTGCAAGCATTGGTGGACGATCTCTTGAACCAGCTGCCATGATGTTGTTATGCATTTGACTGTCTGTTGTGGATGCTGTTATTGGAATAGTCATAATGAATGATTTGTTTTTTATGAAGTGAAAATGATTTTGAAGATTCTTAAGCATGTAAAGTGATTGTTGTTGTGATTTGAGTATGGAATTCTAGTTCACGGGATTTTACAAGTCATTAAACCGAGAGAAGAAGTGAGACTTTCGCTGATTTTACTAAATCAAGAAGAAACTGTGAAAAATAAAATTGTGGTCTTTAAAGTCTAAAACAAACTATGTATCAAAAATGCTTTTATCGAAATTGGTTTATGTGTTAACCGAAAATGGAAAATCGGTAAATTCGGTAAAATTGCATATTTCACTTAATACTAAGTGTATGTTTCGCCTGAGAATGCTGATGTTATGTTGTGGGTTGGATATGATGATTTGATCGCTGTGAGGGGTGGCGGGTGGTAGGTGTTGAGTTGGTAGAAGGGTGAGTGGAGAGGTGTGGAGGGGGTTTTTGGTGATGGATGGGGTGGTGAAGGTATTTTGTTAGGTAAGAGGAGGTAATTAGAGTGGTTGTCTTAGTTGAGTGAACGGACAAGCCTTATAAAGCAGTGAGGGAGAATCCGAGATATATGTAGAGTTTGTGAATCACCACTACTCGCCCGCCTCCTTTGCTTATCTTTATATTTTCATAACATATCTTCATAAAACGTGATTGCCAACTGGCATATCTTCCCATTGCAAGCATTGGTGGACGATCTCTTGAACCAGCTGCCATGATGTTGTTATGCAAATGACTGTCTGTTGTGGATGCTGTTATTGGAATAGTCATAATGAATGATTTGTTTTTTATGAAGTGAAAATGATTTTGAAGATTCTTAAGCAGGTAAAGTGATTGTTGTTGTGATTTGAGTATGGAATTCTAGTTCACGGGATTTTACAAGTCATTAAACTGAGAGAAGAAGTGAGACTTTCGCTGATTTTACTAAATCAAGAAGAAACTGTGAAAAATAAAATTGTGGTCTTTAAAGTCTATAAACAACTCTGTATACCCTCGCTTTTATCGAAATTCGGGTCTATGTGTTAATGCGAAATGTGGGCTTCTCTGACGCCGCGTCTTCGCGACGGTAAAATTGCATATTTTCACTTTAATATAGTGTAGGTTTTGCCTACTGACGAATAATGGTATGTGTAACATCCGAGAATTTTCGAATTTTTAAAGGACTATTTTAATCTTTGACTTTTCTAGTCTGACTTGACCTTTTGACTTTTTGGTGTTCACGCGCGGCACTACGCTGCTCTCTCGCGCACACTCGCACCGCTACCGCGTCGATCTGTAAAATTTTTCGTAACGCATATCTTGAAATGTCATCTCTCTCGCGCATCGCTCGCGCGCTATGTTATTACTCGCACGCAGCAGGGCAACGCTGATTTTTAACTTATTCGATTCGAAAACGAAAAAGGATATATATTAATTCATAGTTGATTTATCAAAAACGAACCACTAAAGCACGTTTTCATTATTCGGACTCTAAAGCAATTCTGGTCGGTAATAGACGTGACTTTCCACCTGACAACTTCTTCAGTTTTAGGACCACACGATCTGAAAAACAGAAATAAAAGTGATCTGTGAAATTGCCCTCGCAGATTGAGAATTGAGAACATAATTAAATTATATTAATTAACAATCTTTTTTATTAAATAAAAATATTTAATAAATTAGTCATCATTTTATTCGAAAACGTTTAATTATAACGCGAATATTCGAGTTGAAATCCATTTTTTATTTCGGACAAAGCGTAACCGGGTCACTAAATAAATAACAAATATTTTTAGAAATGTTATAAAAATATATTTATGAAATACTATCAAGTAAATACTCATTTTGTTGGAAAAATTATTTGGAAAACAATGGCGCAAGTTTCGTATTTTAATTCCTCTTTAAGTACTCAATCGATGGTCTCGAATCAATAATTAACAAATAGTTACCACGTTAGGTCCTGTGAAATATTTCACAAAGTTAACCCTCAACTATTAACAACTATTCAAAAATTTTAAAACTTTTATTATATATATATAATTTATATCTTTTTTTCATTCATAATAAATAAACACACACACTCATCTTCTTCCTCTCCCCCTCTCCACCGGAATCCGGCCACCACCACGTCGCCGCCGCCGGAAAACTTTTCCGGCGGACTTTTCCGGCAAACTCCAAAAACAATCATCATCCGAGTCTATTAGATCCAAAAAACCCACTCTACCTCCCACGCGCCTCCCCCCCCCCCCCTCCGTCTGTCTCAGCCGTGGCTACCACCCTCGTCACCACCACAGCCACCCACCATGGGTGCGTATAGTTTTATAACCACCACAGCTGGTGGTGTTTGTTTGTTCGTTGACAGAAACAGCAGCCAAGGGAGGGGCTGCGTTCGGGTTGGGTTGTAAAACTGCACCATGGGTGCGTTTGTTTTGTTTTCAGCAGCCTTAGGGTGCGTTTTGGTTTAGGTAAAAGCACCTAGGGTGCGTGGGTTTATGGAACCACCCAACAGGGTGCGTTCGGTTCTTCACCACCAAAAAGGGGGCATTTGATTTGGATAAATGAAGTACACCAGGGTGCGTTGGGTTTCTCGCCGGCACCACAGGGATGCGGTTGGTTTTGACAGCCCACTAGGGTGCGTTTGGTTGTTTCAAAGGGCCGCGGTTGTGTTGTGGTTTCATCGAAGAGGGTGCATGGGTTGGTCGGGTACCAAATATGATGCGTTTGGTTTTGTTATAAACTGCCATAGGGGCGTTTGGTTTGGCAGGAATCCATACAGGAGTGTTTGGGTTGTTTCAGAAAGTAGGGCGCGTTTAGTTGAGTGAAACCGCACGAGGGTGCGTTTGGGATAACAGAATTATAATAATCGATTAACAAATTTTTTACGAGATTTATAAATTATAAAACGGAACTAATGGTGGTTTAAGTGATTAAATAAAAGTGTTATTTATTTATTATGGGTTTTGCTTTTTACAACTTAATAGGGGCGTTTGGTTATGTGGAAAAATAGTCAAACTAGGGTGTTTTGTTCAGCCCATATAGGGCGTTTGGTTTTACTTATTTTTAAATTTGTTTATATATATAGATATGGAAATTTAAACACGCAAGTATATTGCAACATGGATTGAATTGGGGGAAAATAATTAACTTTTGTTAATATGGAAAACGTTAAATAAACGAATAGGTCATGACGGGATTTTTTATAATTGATAGGTTTAGTAATTTTTTTTACAAATCTACTTTATTTATTATCTCGAAATGTCTTAAGAATTTTTAAATCGCGATGACCCGATAATCAAACGTAAGCTATAATTTTAGAGATTTCATCAATCCAGCCCACAACTTTAAAACGTGCGTTTATGTTTATAAAAGAACTTTCTAAATTATTGAGGATAGTTCGGGGCGCGTGTCTCTCTCGCGCTCGCGCGCAGTGTCATTTATTTTTTATCACCTTTCTTTTTATAAGACTTGGAAGGTATATATAATTTTGATCCATTTTTTTTTAACTTGGTCACCTTTTTAAAAAATAAACATGTCGTGTGCTAAATACGCATCGAGTTATTCTTTTGGTTGTGTATCTTGTTATATAATTCACGATGTGAATTATACACTTGGTCATTTTTCATTATGTAATATATACGGAATATATTACACACTTGGCGTTTACTTTCTAATTTATTTATTTAACCAACCACCAAACTATTACAACTTTAAATCTAAATCTTTATCAACGCGTTGCGTGGACTGTTCGTAACCATCAATCGAGAATACCCAAATACCATTATCTAGGCTAGTGGGACTAGGCATTATGATGAGTTGCAACTTCTTGATCGAGTGTGTGTGTGTGTTCGTTCGTGGTGTGCATATTAGATGCCCATCTGTTCAAATCGTTTATCAAACATCAATGTGAGTTTATAGCCCCTTTTTCACATGTTTTTATTATTTATTTTACCCTAATCTCGGGGGGGAAATAACATGCTCAATACAGTTGTTTACATACTCATTACAAACTCAGATTACTGATTTATTTTCACCTCTTTTCTACTTCTGGATTTAAGTACTCATAGTTATTCACGCTAAATTCAATAAGGGTAAAGTTTTTTATTGGCCACAAGTGTTTTCGGTTAATTCATCTCCTGTTTACGTGTTTGCCAAGTAACCATACACACCATTGCCCTATTATCATGAACTGTTAAATTCTTGACGGAGAGGACCGGTTGACGGAAGCGCGGAGTGTATAAATAGATCTGTGTGTGTGTGTGTGTTGACATCCTTGTGTGTGTGTGTCGCTCGCGCTCGCTCACGCCTCAATAGTTCGATGTATCGCTGAAACATACGAGAATGCATACCATGTTCGGAACATAATTTGGATGTTTACGGTGTCTCTTGAACATCTACACGGGCTTTAATTGCATTAAATTGGATTCATATCATGTCGAGCTTCAGTGTCATGAGCTTAGCGCAACGTAGATATTATTTTATGTGGTACTGTATTTGTTATTAGTAGAACCCATACATTTTGAAAAAATCCAACGATATCACTGTCATACTACTTATGAACATAATAATTTTTGACATGTTTCATCATATTGATGCGAAGCATTAAACACTAAACCTCTTTTGGTTTCTACATTTCTTTACATTTTTGGCGATTATCATAAGGATTTAAATAATACATACTTTATAAATCTTTGGATTCAACATTTACATTATACCTTACAAAACTTATGAATCACCATTATACTTACAAAACTCTATGAACTCACCAACTTTAATGTTGACACTTTTAAGCATGTTTTTCTCAGGTGAATTAGATGCTTGGCTTACTTGATGTGCAATGGAGTCTAAAATTGACAAGATTTCATTTATGGATTTCTACTTACATACAAATGATCAAATCTCGTTGGATTATTTTCAAGCTTTTCATTGTGATGAAATTATGGGACAAATGTTATATCAATTTCAAAGAAATCAACGAGATTACTTTTCAAACGACACATTTAGAGGTCGTTCTCTTGTATCTTGTGCTATTGTATTATGAAGTAACGCTCCCGGACATATTTCCGCTGTGACACATTTTTGGGGGTGTTACAGTATGTGTTGATCCCACTTGAATATATCTTGAATTCCTTAGCTTGTGTAAGGTTTAGTTATGCAAGATAAATCCTACACAACTATGGTAGAAACTTTGTAAAATATATAAAAGATTATGAGAAATATAATCTTTGATCAATAAGAAGAATATGCAATAGAACAGTAATTCTAGTGAACACACAGATTAACAAACAAAGCTTTAATATATTAATACGAATACTCTAACTAGTATTAGGGTTACAAAACCTTGAAGCTATGATAATTCTATGAATGACTCATTTTTTGGTACTTAGAACTCTATGCCTTAGGACCTCCTTTTATACACCAAGGAGTCCTATTCGATTTATAATATATTACAAAAATTTAGAATATTCTTTAAGATCTATTCTATAAATAACAATCCTTATCAATTAAGTAATATTGATATTCAAGAAATCTTTATTCTTTCTCTGATAAGTTTGATCTCATCTTTGTCAGCATAAATTCCTCCAGCAGTTGTAATCTTTCAGCAGTTGTAACTTTTATACCAGCAACATTAACTTTCAACACCAACAGTAGTAACTTTTGTACCAACATCATTAACTGTGTACAAGCAGTATTAACTACTTAGAAAGTTTTCTTTAATCTTCACCAGCAGTACTAAGTTACACTAGCAGTACTAACATATACTAGCAGTACTAATATACACTAGCAGTACTAAGTTACACTAGCAATAGTAATATACTCTAGCAGTAGTAACTAGCAGTACTAACTACTTAGCATATTTTTCATTAAGATTACTGAACAACACTAAGTTTTGCTTAGCAGCAGCAACTCTAACCTGAGCAACAGTAACTTCAAGAAGGCTTTTAATCCCAACAGTATGTTTCGCCCAAAGAAGTGTTATAAATCGCCTAGGTAAATGGTATAAATCGCATAAATGAGATGGTATAAATCGCGTGAAAGAGATGTGTATAAATCGCCTGAAGTGAGGTGGTATAAATCGCTTGAGAAAGATAGTATAAATCGCCTGAAAGGAATGGTATAAATCGCCTGACAGAGATGGTATAAATTGCCTCTTTCAAACTTTTACGAAAAATCACTTTTTAAATCACTAAAAAGACATACTTTTTAAAAATGTTTGTTGATTTCTTTGGCAAAACTAAGTATTATAATGCTATTGCTAACATAAAAACACAAACTTTTTGATTTTTAACATCTTAAAAATTTCCACTTTATTTTCGTGTCACAAAACCAAAAAACGTGCCTTTTTAGCAATATTAACACACGAAAATACTCACACACAATACACTAAACCCACTCGTAGGCTCTTGATACCAATTGATTTCCATATTCAAACCATGATCACTTCACATAAACCACATATACACAAAATAATAAGAAAGAACGAAAGGAAGAAGACGAGGATAAGAGAGAAGGAAAATAGAGAATATTAGATTAGAAAGGGAGTGTTTGGAAGGTTACACATACAAGAGGAAATGTGAAATGAACCCACCAACACCCTTTCCATCATGTAGAGGGGTATTTATACCATAACCAAGGCCGTCTATGGATAGCCTTAATGGGCCGTGTGGTTTGGTTTTGGGTCGGGCTCGGGATTGCTTTGGGCTTTAGCCCGATACACGTATAATAGTAGATTAAATAATGAGCCCATTTACCCTTCTAGCCTATTACAACGTCAATATTATAAAGACCAAAGATTCCATGTTCAACTCAATATTTTGAGGCTAGCAGTCTTGATAAGTGTAAAATACATATATCCGTTAACACCAAAAATGACCCTAAATGACTAAAAACATACTTAAAATGGCAAAAATATACTTGTTTTTGTGTTTTGTGTGTGCAGGTACGGATATATCAAAAATCACAAGAAAATCGTCAAAAACGGGCAAACACGGATACAAGAACGGAAGAGTGTGCAAGAGCCGGAAGCCAAAGTCAAAAAGTCAACCCTCAGTCAAAGTCAACACTAGAAGACAAAGACCCCAAAGTTACAAATCTAGTCCCTAAAGTTTCCAAAGTTACACAAATAGTCCCTAAGGCCTAATGGGCCCTTAATTACCCTTTAAACCCTACCCGGATCCAAAGCACAAATCAAAAGCCCATTCACTAGGCCCATTTCCCTTTTAAATAAGTCCAGGGACCATTATTGCCAAAGTTGAAAGTTGTTTACACTTGAAATATCATTTCACCTATACTTCTAAAACCACAAGGACCCAAATTGCCAACACCCCAAAGTTCAAATCCGTTTTACCCTTCAGTTATAAAATAGGCGCGAAAGTCTGTTTTACTATTCATCGTCCCCTTCAATTCACCACACAGTCAAAAGCAAAGGGCTTTTTCAAATTAAAGGGTGCATTAGTAAATTCATGAGGTCTAATACAAGATGGCAGGGTCAAATTAGTCATCTTAAAGGCTCTAATTGGCTCACTCAAGCAAGAAGGCCACGTGGAAGAGGGAAAGCACAAGAAGAATGGAAATTTACATAGGGATTACTCTCAGAAGTAACACAAGCTGTCACATCACGGATTGCCACGCTGGCAATCCGTGTGTGCACAAACTTGATCAAACGGCCAAAATCAAAGCTCCAATGATTGGGAAAATGGATGGCTATGATTAGAAGGGGCTTGGGCAGCAAGGCAAGGCCTAGAAGGTTCATTGAGAGGCTATAAAAAGCCCTCACCTCTCACACACACAGGATCATCTTCTTTTTCCCGTTTTAGAGTAGTAGTAGAATTAAGCTAGATTTTGTTAAATGTAATTTTCATTTTAAAAGTAATTGTAATTTCTTTTATTCAAGCTTTGTAATCTGTTTTGAAAGTTAATGAAATCATCAGTTTAGATTTAATCATAAGTTTTTACTCATAAGCTTTCATAAGCTCAAATGTTAAGCTACTGTTTTGATAAGCTAATTACAAGCTCTTATTAGTCTCTAAGCTAATAATTGAGCTTAAGTTTGATCTTAATATACCTAAACCTTAAAAACAGCTTAAAACCTTAACCACTTTGGACTTATAAGCTTTGGAAGAGAAGCCTATCATGGAAGGGCTTCTATGGACTTTACTAGCTTATCCTTATGGATAAGCTAGAGCTTGTAGCTGCTTAATTGAGTTTAGCTTCTGTTTAGCTGAGGCTTAAAGTAAGTTTTCATTTATTATCTTATGTTCTTTAATATCTAGTTTTATAAGTAGATTTGCTTATTTGCTTAATCTGTTTGCTTACTAGTGCTTATTTACCTTTATTATAGCTTATTAAGTGTGTTTGATTATCTGTTTTTGCTTAATATAGTATGGATCTTGTTATAGTTTAATTTGTCTAAAAATCTAAAAAACCAAAAAAAATATAGTTAGCAGTTGTGTAGATAATAGATTTTAGCTTATTAGGTTAATGAGTCATGTTTATTAAACTTGTTTTAAGCTATTAGTTATCTGGTAATTAGGATTTAATCATTAGATTTTAATTTCACAAGCTCTATTAATTCTGTCAAGAAATAAAGGGGTGTTTGGATTTAGCTTGTTTGACCTTTTAAAGTCAAAGGAACTTAGTGATTGCTCTTTGGTTAGTTAGAATATTTTATTTGATTAAGTTTTGGATAAATTTGCCAAGTTAGTTTGAGCTTATGATGATTTTGTGGCTTATTGAATCTGTCTCAGCACCAGGGGATTTGTACCTTTGATTTCACTTGTGAAAATTTGAACCAAGCCATCCAAGGCTTGGTTCTTGCTTGATTAGAGTTTAGACACACTCAAAGAGTGTGTCTAATGCGGATTGAACCATGGTACCTGCAGTTTTGGGGTTACAAAACACTGGCATTTTGCTAACAGCTGTATGAAAATAGTTTAATACTGTTGGACTTATTGAATCCAAGTTTAGGTAGTTTAAATAAGTTTTAGCTTATAAAACAGTAGATTTATAGATTAGATATAGGACAATTTAGGTTAAGACTTATTTTTAGAATGCCATTATTACTAGGAATTAGCTTTTACATTTTTATATAATTTTAAAAAACCAAAAACAGTAGTGTCTAGTAACTAGTTTCTAAAGTTAGATTTCTAGCTTTTAGGACTTGTTTTTATCATTTGGATTATTAGCTTATAGATAGGTAATTAAATTTTCAAAAGCTTAGTCTCTGAAATAGCTTATTGTGCTTTTTAGCTTAATGCCTTTTTGAGATTTTTGAGTTTTATTCCTGAGTTTGCTGTTTTCAATCATAAATTTAGAAGTCTTATAGTGATTTAAGCTTAAGTAGCTTGTTAGATTAAGCTACTGCATTTCATAGGGATTCTAGAACAACTTTTCTTTTTGAATTTGAGCTTATAATGAAGCCTGTGCAAGGTTTTAAGTGTAAATAAGTTTTTCAAGCTTAAAAGCCCACTTACTGAGACAGCAGCTTTCATAAGCTCTTTAAGAGCTTAATTTAGGTTTTCAGCTAGTGTTGTTTTTATTAAAAGTGCTAAATAAATTATCATCTTTAAGTTTTAGCTTTTAGTTTTCAAAAATAAAAAAAATTGCAAAAAGGGGTGTTAACTAACCTCGAACCCACGACCTCACCCACACAATACACACGTTTTACCACTTTGCTTCAATAGCTCATCCAATCATACCTTGCACAATTTAATAGATAACCTTGTTTTTCTTTTCCTTTTTCTTAATAAGCCGTAGCTTATTGATGTAGTGTGTTAAACAGGATAACTAATTGGATCTGTTGATTCTACGAATACCCAGAAACAATTCTTCTAATTATTGTTGATTCGAGAGGAATACCGATAGTTAGGCAAATTCTTGACAAAACTGCCAAAAATGAACTTTTCATATATTTTGGAACTGAATAGCCAGATGCTTAGTACAATACTTATTCAGAAAAATACAAAAAAATAGTTTTTAGTTTTATAAAAATTACTTTTAGGTTTACATTCAGAAAAATCATTTTCAACACATTTTTACCTCTTTTAGATTTTAATTTTTATTTTTGAGCTTTTATTTTTAATTTTAAAAATAGGATTTTAATTTTAAAAATAGTTTTCTAAGTTTTTATGTTATTTTAGACTTTTCTAAGTTTAAAAATCATTTTTCTAATTTTTTAGGACTTAATTTGCTATTTTTTAGGATTTAATTAGATTAAATTAGTTTTTAATTCATAATAAATTCAAAAATAATCAAAAAAATATTTTTCTTTTTCTTAAAATTTTCTTTTGTCCTATTTTAGGTTTAAAAATTTAGTTTGCATTTTTAGGTGTTAATTTTAAAGTATTTGCTTAATTGTCGCGTTTTATTTGTTTCCCGTTAATTGTTTAAGTGTTTAATTGCTTTTAATTGTTCATTTTAATTGTTGCTTTTATTTAGTAGTTATAGATACTCAAAAATATCTTTTCTCTTATTCAAATCATAATCCAAGCTAAAACAAGGTTTCAATTACACAAGTCGTTGGGGAAACGACCCGGGTGATCATTCTTCCCGGTTAAATATACGTATTATATATTATATATATCTTTTAGAGTGAGCTTTTCTTAAGGGAGACTTTAGGAAAGTTCTTAATTACTCTTTTCTTAAGGGAGACTTTAGTAATAGACATTATTATATATTATATATACTTTAGGAAAGTTCTTAATTACTCTTTTCTTAAGGGAGACTTTAGTAATAGAAAGTAGTCGTTATTACGTTCGCGTGGCCGCTTGAATCACTAAAATCGGGCTTATAACGAAGGAGTTATTCCCATTTGAAATTTCCGAAAAAACTATACTTTTCTAAAAAACTGCATTCGTAAAAAGCTTGCTAATGCAGAAACTTAAATGCAGTTTTTGGGCCATTTCGAGTCAAAATCACAAATTTTTGCACAATGAACTTTAGTTAGAGCTCGTCGAGAGCTTACGGAATAAGTCTAGAATCGAGTCAAACGGATAAGTAACGAACTTTTGAAAATTCAGCAAAAACTTAACTTTTAAAAGTGTTAAGGTCTTATTTTCGTAGAAGTATTCAAACGCACCACTTTAGGCCAATTTTTAAGTGTCGTTGTTTTGAGTCGCGTAAAATGGTAGTAAGACTTTTTGTAAACCTCATAGGATATAAGACAAAAATATTAAGAATCGAGCAATGTACGACTTTTCAAGTTGGATAAATTTTCTTATAAAAATGTTAGACTTTTCATTTAAAAGCGTTGACTTTTAAGAAAAACTTGGTTATACTTTAAAAGTCAGACACGGATGTGTCAAGGTGATAAATAGTTAAAAGAACTCATATGCATACGCGCATTTCATTTTCATCAACCTAAAGCATACATACATCATTTAGGTTGCGGTTAGGAGTTGCATCCCTACATACTCGATCATGCTTTTGCTGTTGTACGATTTGCTCGAGGTAAGTTTCATAGCCTCACTTTTACTCGTTTTTACAAATGCTTTACAAATCTCGGGGTGAGATACATTGCTTGTTTTTACTTTTAGACGCAAGTAACTTTTAACTGATTACGGATTAGCCTAAGTACCGATAACCCACTATGCCCACTATCATGAACCGTTAATTACTTGTTGTAAGCGCGAGTGTTATAAATAGATCTATTGGGATTAACATCCCCGTCCGGGTAAGTAGCGGTTACTTGAATCAGAGGTACCGATCTAACGGACGTATACCATGTCGGAACACTAGGTGGCCTCGGGTTGGACACCTACTCGGGCAACTTAACTTTACTTTGCATTAAATTGCATACATAACTTTGTTGTAGCTTCGGTGTCATTAGCTTAGTGCAATCATAATTACTT
The DNA here is from genome assembly GCA_026074375.1 of Tanacetum coccineum. Lineage (NCBI taxonomy): Eukaryota > Viridiplantae > Streptophyta > Magnoliopsida > Asterales > Asteraceae > Tanacetum > Tanacetum coccineum. The sequence goes on along the minus strand of BQNB010026712.1, from coordinate 30,450 downwards.
TTGTGATATTGTATGTGTTACAATAGTCATACTCTTGAAATCTTGCGGTCCACATTACTATTTACTTTAAACCTATGAACTCACCAACTTTATGTTGATACTTTTAAGCATGTATTCTCAGGTGCTTAATCCTGTAAGGATATCTATGACGTGCATTGGAGTCCTCATTCCTCATGGCTGCATTTCATGGAAATTTCTATCTTAATACTCGTTGATGTTTTGAAACATATCTTTTGCTTCTGCTACGACTTTGAATATTTTAATCTATGTGAAACTTTATTTCCTTTAAATTAATTCAACGATGTATTTTCTATAACGTCCATTTAGTGGTCGTTCTCTTTATCTGGTGCTTATGTATTATGAAGTCACCACCCCCGGTTACGTTTCCGCTGTGACATTTTGGGGGTGTAGATAAGCACGCCTTTGTCTTCTTGGCTACGACGTAGTTGGATTTGGGAAGCTACGTCGTAGTTATGTAATGACAAAACTTGGTAACCACGGCGTTGTAAAGCTACACTATAGCTAGCTCGACGTAGCTACGCCATAGTTGAGTCTATAATTTGCTTATTTTATCTTTTTGCCATGCTTATACCTTGTAAATCGTCATTATAGTCTTCCTGTCCTGTATTGATAAAATAAAGTAATTAAGTACCAAATTGTATGAAAAGACGATAATAGTGAGCTAAAAACGCAGGAAGATCGATAAGAAATATATAAACTATTTGGTGTTATCACTTGCGTTTTTCGGGAAAACGATGCACGACTGCCACAACGACACCACTACTCGCGTCGTCGTTGCCAGCCATCGTGCTCTCGTTTTTTTGTCTTTTTTTAACTGGTGTTATGTTTTTGTGTTTGTGAGTTTGTAGTGTGTTGAGATTGTAGTATCTGTTTTTTTATTTGAGGAAGAATACATTTTCAAGTGGGTTTTGAAAAGAAGATAATGTGAGTTTTTGTTTATTTTTTTTAAATAATAAAGTTACATTGTTAGTATTTATTTATTTTTGATTTTTTTTGTGAAGCTGTGAAGTAAAGATTAAAGCAATTGTATTTTTTTTATGTTTTTTTATTAATAAAATTTGTATTTTAGTTAAAAAATGTGTTTTTTATTAAAATAAATGAAGAAAAAAAAGGTAGGGTTACGACAACATATGTGATATTACAGAGTGAAGAGTTTTTTGATGTTATAGTTGATTGTGGTATTGGTATTGGTTGTGGTTATTTAGACCCTCCTTAAAATATTATGAATACCCCCTTATTTTTTTCGGTTTTTGTTTTTTTAAAATTTTAAAATTTTGTTTATGTTATAAAACTATGTAACAGAAAGTGCGGAATATAAGTTATAAAGTTTGACAAGTCAAAAGTATGAAACTATAAAAAATATAGAAAAAAAAAAAAAACTGTGTTGTACTGTTAACCTAGAAGAAAAAAAGAACATAGTTGGTACTTTTTATACTTTTTTAGGTTAAAAGGGGTCTTTATAATACTAAACTATTAGTATTATGAGAAAAATAATAACACGATAACACTTTTCTCACAACACCATATGACGGCGTGAAAAGGTACAACATGCTCTTACGCGTATTCAAGTCAATAAGTCATGATCAAGTAACACAAGTTGTCACGAGGAAAAGCAGAGGAAATACTCAGCGTTTATTCCACGCCAACTAGGACCCCACCAAACCAATCCCCAATTCCCCAAACCACCATAAATAAATAAACAAATAACCAAAAATAAAAACCCTAAAAACA
>BQNB010026712.1:0-13791 GCA_026074375.1 Tanacetum coccineum | reverse complement strand
TTTGGAAGAGCAAACTTCCATCAGACTTTCCTATGCCACTGGCTCTAAGGAATAGAAACTATAAGTGGAAAAATCAAAATTTTTTGGTATTTTTGGTGGCAAAACGGGGTTACGTGAAGACAAGGCAAATGCAAATAAGATCAAATCGAAAGATCCCCCCATACTAAAACTAAACTTTGTCCTTAATGTTTAAAAGTACGTAAATCTAAAGCCGTTTATTAATTATGCTAATAGATAAACATTAATCAATAAGATCTAGGATATCGGATTCCCATATATAAGCATGCAAAGGATTGAAGATCGAGTGAATGATGGACAAAACACCGAGCACGAGAGTCTTCAAAATCTGGGCAATCCTGGACATAAAACATAAAACACGAAATACGAGAAAGGAAGAGGCGAGCCTCCTCACGTCACACTTATTCATAAATATTATACTAATATACTACTAGGGATAAGCATGGGTTGCCACCCATAAAGCGCTTGTTTTTGTGCGAGTCTCTAGCTTGAATCTCCCCATATCATCGTGATATTAGGAACAAAACATAGGGAAGAGTAAACGTCCATCGGGCGTTCATATGCCACCGGCTCTAAGGAATAAAAACTATAAGCGGAGATGTCGGGGTCAAAAATGATACCCTCACTCCCGGAGGAGAGATGAAAAGGAGATTCCACCAGATAGGTGAAATAAGAAAGAAAAATTCAGATAACATATGTGGGAGAAAGATAATGGCGATCCTCAAAGGGTAATTTCACATATGCAGGAGAAATAATTTTCTCATGAATCTTGAGGTCGAAAACTTTTTCCTCGGTCATTAAATCATCAATTGGAGCATCGTACAAAATCTTCTTCCATTCATTTTCTTTAGATTCCAAATCAAATAAATCATCATTCTCTTCGAGAGGCGGTTCATCGGTGAACCCCTCGAGAATGGAAACAACGCTCATCTTAGGAGTAGACGGATCACGGTGAAGTAAAAGCTCAATATCATCAATGTCGCCACCTGGGTCGAAACATTCATCCTTATCGAGGTCAGAATCATAAGGGTCCTTGTTCTCGATGTCCTCTAACACCTCGTCAAAAAGAGGATTTACGTCACTAGAGATGTATTCGTCATCGAATTCGAAAAGGGGGTTTGAATAAATTTTAAAATTTTCTTCTTAAACATCCTTATCGGATAGTGACTCGTCATCACTAGAGGTAAAATCATCATTTGAATCGAATAGAGGGTTAGAGAAAGTCATAGAATTTCCCCTTGGAACGTCAATGGAAGAGAAATCATCACACGAAGGTAAATCACACTCACTATCACTCCCGAATGTACCCTCGGACTTACTTGGGATTAGAACAAGGTCCTCAACAATAGACTTTATGAATTCGTCTGATTCCTTTTTAGGAATAGTGCTAAGTTCCTCATTCCCCATGATGAGAGAGTCCTCGGGCTCCAAAGTCGGTAAAACGGGTGTGATTGCACTAGACAGAGGTTATTGAGAAACTATTTCATTAAAAGGAATAGTACTCTCCTCGTAATCATCGTCATCATAAAAAGAATTGAAACGTCGCGAAGGCTCGGTAGTATAAGTACTAAGATTAGCCGCCTGCTCAAGTTGCCGAAGCTCTTTCTTTTTATTAATTTCAATACTCATTCCATTGAATTTTCCCTTAAGCTCATCAATCATAATTTCACATTCCCTTCTATAACGAATATCTATTTTCTCATTACGATAATCTTTAATCTGAATTTGATTAACCATACTTAGCATTTCATCTAAATAATGCTGCTTCAGATCCTCCATATCTTGGATACTCATTTCTTAAGGAGGTGATTGATCGATATTAGCCGCTTGCTTTTGTTGAATTACCATTTCACAAAATGATTGCATCATGTTGAGAAGTTCATTCTGTGACTCTTCTATTTTATCCCATCTATCGTGCACATCACTTATCCTTTGCTGATTAAGGTCTTCTTGATGATCGATGGAATACTGCGGGGGTTGGTCAAAACCAGAATAGTTAGAATTATGCTCAAAGTGGTTTTGATTCATCGGTTGACATTGAAAACTTTCATGAGGACCCCCACAGTTTTCACAGCAAAGATATTGTTGTGGAAAACTCGGTGAATTTTGTGGATAATAATTATCACTAAAGTTTTGATTGTAGCTCGGTTCCTGCTCATAGACAAGCGGGAACCGTGGTGGACAATCATAACCATGGTGAGAATCATTTCCACATAACTCGCACGAGTATGTCTCGTACTGGGGTTGTGGAGGGTGGGTGAAAATGTTTGGAAGATCATTGAAAGAGTTTGGATTAGGAACATCAATGGATGAATTTCCATCTTTTGAAGCGCAAAACAAACAAAATCCTTCTCTAAGTTTATATCCACACCACTTGCAAGTACACCGTTGACAACGTACACCATCTTCTAACGGATCTCCACAACCAAAACAATGAAATTGGTCGAGCGAAGATGTTTGGGGTTGTGAAGGTGGGTAGGAAAAATCAGGTGTTTCATCATTTGAAATGGGATCGGGGTTACAGACAAACTCGTCTCCGAAACTCACATTGGTACAATGCTGACAATTTCCACCGTTAAACAGACCTCCACACCACGAGCACCTCGAAAGCCAAGACATGTTGAATAAAAAAAAAACAAAAAAAAAAAAAAAAAGAAAAAAATAAAAAAAAACAAAAAAGAAAAAAAAAAAAAAAAAAACAAAAAAGATTATCGGATAAAAAAGGGTAAAGAGGAATAAGAATTAAATTGATTAAAATGAAAAAGAGAAATTTAATAGATTTTTCAAAATACAATGGGAAAAGCAATAATAAAAAAAATGAGAGAAAAAAATAATTTTGGTAACCGAAAGTCAAAATGCCTGGTAGCTCCTATAAAAGCACAAAGAAGCGGAGGAGCGGGTAAGCACGAAGCGTTTTAAAACCTTCTCCTTTCGGGTCGAAGTTCTTAGGATCGACCCTCCTTATACCTCTCTTATAGTTTTTTAACTAAAGATGAGCCGAAACGACAATTAACAAACGTTTATTTTCAATATTTAAATATAAAAAGAAAAATATAAAAGAAAATAGAATAGAAAAATATTTTTGGGTTTTTATATACAACGAAAACTTTCACGGGGAAAAGATCTTCAAGGCTCGAACACGAACAATCCCGTAAAAATCGCTACACCTAATCGAGTAATATAATATAGTAATCACGTCGGATAAAAATTACTTTAGGAAAAAATAATAGATTATCCTCCGGATGTCGTGTCCCAACGAGAGATGAATTTGAAATTCACGAGAATGTTTCGTTTGATGCTTGAATGACATATATTTTGGTTTTTGATTTAATACTAATATAATAATAATAAGCAATAATAAAACTAAAAAAATAACTAAAACGGATATGCTTGTCAAGTGAGGTGAAAAGATCATTAAATGTGAAATAAATAGATAATAAAGAATTGGTACCCGTTTAAAAACCGTTTTCTCACAACGTTGGTTTATATTGAAAATAAGCCTTTATTTTGATACCAATTACTTTAAATGATGACGAATTAACACCCGTAAAAATATTATTTTCTCACGACGTTGGTCTATTTTGAAAACAATATCTTATAAAAGTATTAATTACTAAATTTGATGTTTAATTACTTCTCCAGCTTTTGCCCTTCGAAATATTCAAATAAGAAATCTAAATAATCCGAAAATTATTAATCAACAATTTCTTTTTATTCCACACTTAACTCACTTTTCACGGTCACTTAACAAGCATACCACAAATCTACTCGCTAAACATTATAACTAAGCTAAAATCAACAAATAACGCAACAATGATCATCACTAAGCTAGACATGGCAAAAAGCATAAACATAGATAAAAATAAAGAAGTAAAAAAGACAAGAGATAACCGTATGAGACGAGGGATGTAGAATGGCGAGATGAGATGAGACCCGCTCCATACACGCCAAATCCCATATTCTAAATCTGCTCTCCTACACTTATTATAATACTAATCTAATAAACCCGAATCCAACCTTTCGAATCAACTAACAACAAAATAAACCCAAACCATGCTTCAACAAATCAAACCGGATCCTTACACACTTTAAACCTGCTGCCGTTACAAAACTGAAATGGGGGGGGCCCGTTTACAAAAAATGCTTTATATAGTAGTATAGATATACAAGACAATACTGCCTTCCACGCTAAGGAATAAAGGAAATATATTAAACCCAATACTTAAAGGGTTAATTGCTTAAAAATGTATTATGCTTGCCATTTTTTGCCATTGTATGTAGACAACTATTTTTTTTGCCATTGTGTCGTTCAACTTTTAAATTTGTGTTATTGTGTGTATTTTGTGACCATTTTACCCTCACTTTTTTCAAATTTTGAAGGGTAAAATGGTCATTTTACATATAGAAATAGTCGCAGAATACACACAATAACACGAATTCAAAAGTTGAGCGATACAATGGCAAAAAAAAATAGTTGTCTGCATACAATGAAAAAAAGTGACAAGTATAATACATTTTTAGGCAATTAACCCTTTTTTATCAATTCAAACGCATGAAAGAATGAAAAAAAACGAGATAAGATATTGATTGATCCCTAAACTATTACAAGATGAAAAAAAAGTTAAACTAAATCTATTCTATATTTATCCTAATCTACGCTACCTAAAAAATTAAAAACAGAAAAAAAAAAGAAAGCTGCGTGAGAATTATATATATATACTATATTTGGTTTGAAACGCTGCCGTTTTGGCAGTGTTGCTACAGTGCCCGACCCAATGGGCTTCCATTTTGGGCCGGTATCCCACACACTTAACACTTGACATGTCTTTCCTAAGCATATATAAGGCCTACTTTGACCATCAAACACACACAAAACTCATTTTATAACTCAAAAATCTGCATTACTCTCTTTCTCCCCCCTCCTTTGCCGTGAACCATCACCACCACAACACCATTATCATACAATTTTCTAGATCACGAAAAAATTAAAAAAAAAAAATACTACACACTAGTAATAGATGTTATCCAAGTATAACCCTTGTATTTTAGAGGTGATTTAAAGGGTTTTCAAGAAGGTTATACACAAGTTGGGGCTGAGATTAGAAGGGTTATTATAAAGTCTATTGGATAAAGAAAATGGTGACCAAAAATTATTTTGGGTGAAGATCAAGCTTGAAGTTGAAGTCATGTTAATTTCTTTTTGTCATTCGATCATCATCATCATATTTTAAGTTAAAACTTTATAGTTTTTGTTTACATTTTATTTGGAATTCCAATGTATATGTACTTGTATGATATTGATGATCAAGAGTTGAATGGTGTGTTGTGTGCATGATTCTAGTTTAAAAAATAGCTAAAATTGTCCATTAAAACAAGCAAAATGATCATAAAAATTATAGGTTGTAATGAACAGTAGGTTTTATAAATTTCTACAGGTTTGAGGTTGGATTTGAGTACATTAGGTTGTAGATAATACTTTTCTGGACACTTGGCAAATTGGATTATTTCTAGAAAGTGAATATTGAGTGAGATATGATCAAAACACCAAAACTAGTGGATTCTGACCTTGCTGTACAGATGGTAGAAAAAGTCACATTTACGGACTTAGTTTGTTAAAAAGTTAAAAAACCTATGAGGACCTAGATTAAAATCATGTAGATTCTGAATCAATGGCTGTCAACCACTCTTTATGATTGTAAATGACATCAAAATATGTTGAAGTGAATTTCAGTCAAAGCTAATGTGACATTATGTATTAAAAGTAAACCATATGTATAAAATATTAATCTTAAAAGATGTACTAAAATGAGTTTGAATCTGTAAAGTGGACTTAAAAATAAAGCCAAGCATATAGATATATCAATTATTCCATTTTTAATGAGTTTATAAATTATGACATATTTCTCGGTTTATACATAAAAGTATACAATAGTTTACTAACTACCGAACAATTTTTAATATGTGTAAAGAGTTTTTTGTAACTAAAACCTCGTAGGTGGTAGATCCCTACTCTTTGGAGTTTTAAATTACTAACATACTGATAATAAAAGGATCCTGACCTCGAGAACCAAAATTTTTATAACAAGAGTAATTTACAGCTTAATTAGGCCATAAGGCCTTATTGGACCCTAGGCCAATGAAAACAAAATGGATTATTGGACTTAACTTTAGGCCAATCCACTTGGACCTAACTAATGGGATAGGACCTGGTCTTTGAGTGTTAGATAATAGTCAACTTAATAAATTAATGGGCTTGCTTAATTAGGCCTATTGGGGCTCTTTTTGAGCTAATTTAGACATACTCGTAAAATGGTAATAAAAAAAGTTAATAAACCTAGAAAACTCTAAGTGTGATATTATATGAGCACAGAGCATGATCATCATATAAAATACATGTATACTTATACATACTTATTTAATTTATGAGTTTTCGTTAATTTTTATCGACTAGAAACCTAAGACCCGTTACAAATTGTATAGGTCTTGGTTGATTGACGCGCCTACATCCGAAGTTTTTATTCATCGATATTATCATCCGACATCATTAAGTGAGTTCATAGCCTCGCATTATTACACTTTAATTATTTTATAAACCTGCGAGGGAGATAACATGCTTGTTTTTAAAATAGAACACAATGGATATTGTATGCTAGTTGCCTCAATTATTATTATAAGTAAGCTTAACTCGCTAGATAAAAGACCCGCGGAAATCATGAATTGTTAACTGCCAGGAAATGGTAGACGCTTATACATGAAATAGTACTATTTGGAGGCATGCCACATCCATTCCGTGACGACCTGGCTTTCGTCAAGTTTCGGGCAATATGACACATACGGATGCGTTGTATTGAGAATTATATGCACTCAATTGCTCGGGGGTGTATTGTAGGCATACTTGTTGGGACCCAAACAACTTTATTAGGATGGTAACGTTTCAATGGTCATGAGACTTATAAATAATGCCCCCGGAATATAACTTTGTTTGGAAAAATCTTTTACATACTGATGAATATTGAGAATTAATACTTGTGTTCGGAAATTTTTATTGTTTATATATATAAATTATGGATTCTTCAAATTATGTGGAAGTTTTTAGCATGTTTCATCTCAGGTCCTTACGAAGTAATTCGGCGATGGTGAATAATGTGTTTGTCGCTTATGGAACCTAAATGGTTTGATAGGCCATAAAATAAAAGTCATTTCGAAGATGATTTGCAAAATGTTGTATGATTTATGAAACAATTGGGACCTATGTTGTAAATTTTTTTTTGAATGAATGTATTTAAAAAATGTCTCTTTTCAAAGTCGTTTTCTATGCTTGAGTTGTTATATTATGACGTAGCACCCCAAAGATGACCCTTCGGCTTCTGAGATATATGAATATAGGTGTTATGATTGGTATCAGAGCTTAAGTTATAGAGGAGCCAAAAGATTTTAAAAAAAAATTATAATACAAAAGATATTTGAAATCTTTTAACTATATTTGTTGCAAGCGAAACTCTTCGAAATTACCACATGGACAAGAATGAGACAGGAATTATTTATCGATTTATATATGGAAATATATATTATGTATATAATACTGAAATTTTAATTTATTTGAATATAAAATGTTAATTATATAATTATTTTTAATATCTAAATACGAGATATTTTTACATGCAGGTTTGTCTTGGAAAACCTAATATCTTAACGAGGCGAACGAAGCTATTCCCGAAGTGAACCCAGTTGTTCCCGAGCCGAACCATGTTGCGGATATCCATGATCCCAACAAAATGGTTGACATTCCCGATGATATTGATTTGGTTGATTATGATGAAGAAGATCCCGAGGAGGAACCCGAGGAAGAACCCAAGGAAGATGTTGATATTGAGCTCGAGGATGATGCTGAGTTGATATTACCTTATGAGGTGGCGGGTGACAAAACCTCGCCACCTGGAGATGTGTCATCTGATTCTGAGTCAGAGGACGAGGAGATTGATGTTGCACCCGAGGTTGATGTTTCACCCGAGGTCGATGTTGCATCCGAGGCTACTGTTGGGACTTCTACCCAAAAGCCTTATGCTATCGTGACTTTTCCGAAGGGCTTATAGGATGTAGGAGAGTCATCTTTGCTCGTGACTCATCATATGTTGGGTGGATTGGTACCATGGGCCTTGAGAGGGATTTGGAGACGTCCGTGCTCGAGCTAGACTTCGGAGGCCTGAGTTGAGTACAAACCAAACGAGATTTGCTTTCTCAATCCAGAAATAAAATTGGGGAAAAAACACAAGGGGGTTACTTTAATCATGATTTGGGGAATGTCGAGCGTGCCTTTGGGTAATGTTTCGAGTGGGTGTCGGTCATTGGAGAGCGAGGAGAATGGCCACTTGAGGAAAAGATTGGATGAGTATGAAGACTAAGTTGGCCGTGGGCTTGTATGGATGCTGTGTTATTGCTGAGAGGATGGTTGCATGAGTCCCGCGAGTGGAATAAGAGGTTTACTTGGATTTGGTTCGTATTGGGGCTGTTCGAAGCCCATCTGATGATGAGACCATGAGCGTAAGGAGAAAGAATCGGAAGAACTTTACTTTCTGATGGGAACCGAGGGGACCTTCCGAGCCCATGGACCACCTAGTGACTGCTTAGTAGTTTAGTTTTAATCATTGTAGTTATCTTTTGTAACATCACCCCTCTAACTAAACTGCGATGTCTGTTAGTAGGACTAGTCTTTTGGGAGTATGGTATAGCCATTAGATGGTGTCATGGTAATGTATAAAAATGCAACTTGTAACTTATTGGTGATTAATGAAATGACTATCTTTGGTTCTATTTCTATGACGTGTTGTTGTTATCTTTCTTTTCTTGTTTCTTCTAAATTGCTTCTTCTGCTTAATACAATCATTGAATGAATACTCATTATGATTTGATTTATGTTGTAACAGGATCATGCCGCCAAAAGCAATGTCTGAGGCACGTATATGCGAGGTTATTAGGGAACAAGTTGCCGCATCTATGGCTGAATGTATGGCAAATATAAACCGTGGAGCTGGTGGCGATTTGGAGAGTGGGAAGAATGCCACATTGAAGAAAAGATTAGCTGAGACTGAGACTAAGTTGGTGTGGGCTCGTATGGAGCCGGTGGTGTTGGAGCCGGTGGTGCTGGAGCCAGTGGTGCTGGAGCCGGTGGTGCTGGAGTTGGTGGTGCTGGACCGGCAGCGTTCGAAATTACTAGGTGTACTTACGTAACATTCATGAGGTATGACCCACAACCTTTTAAAGGCACCGAGGGTGCCGTGGGATTATGTCAGTGGTTTGAGAAACTAGCATCTGTGTTTCAAATCAGTGATTGCAAGGAAAGGGATAAGGTGAAATTTGCAACTGCTACTCTCCAAGGTCGTGCATTGACTTGGTGGAATGGAAGAATTGCTTCCATAGGTATTGATGCAGCTAATGGTACTCCATGGACCGAGGTGAGAAAGTGGATGACCGAGGAATTTTTACCTCGAAGTGTGTTGCAAAGGCTGGAGCAAGAATTATACAACTTGAAGTTAAAAGGGACTGATATTGATGGGTATACAAACCGATTCCACGAATTGGCCTTGTTGTGTCCTAGAATGGTGGAGCCTGAGCAGGTGAAAATGGATCAGTAAATTCGTGGGTTGTCAAAGAATATACGTGGTGATGTGACATCATCAAGGCCTGCTGGTATTGATGAGGCTGTCCGTATGGCTTATCAGCTCATGGGACAAATAATACAAGACAAGACTGACGAGGCTTTTAAGGGTGAAAAGAGGAAAGGTGAAGGGGATCATGGTGGTCGTGGTGACAACCGACGCGATTACAATCGTCAGCAAAACCAAAGAGGGGCTAATGCTGGAGCTATGACCAATGCTGCACCAAATGACAACGAAGTTTGTCCAAAGTGCAAGAATAAGAAGCATGCTGGGGATTGTTGGAAATGTGGTAAGTGTGGTAAGTTGGGGCACAAGACTGCTGCTTGTTGGAGCCTCGACAGAAAAGATGTGACTTGTTTTAATTGCAATGAAAAGGGTCACCGAAAGAGAGATTGCCCTAAGTTGAAAAAGAATGGACAAGGTGGAAATAACCGTGGAGCTGTTTACAAGTTGGGAGCTGTGGATGCTCAGCAAGATCCGAAAGTCGTTACTGGTACATTCTTACTCAATAATCGATATGCTACTGCTTTATTTGATTCGGGTGCCGATAAAAGTTTTGTGTCTACAAATTTTGGTACCCTTATTGATATAGAACCAGTTGAGTTAGATACTTGCTATGAAGTCGAATTGGCCGATGGAAAAGTAGTAAGTACCAATAATGTGTTAATAGGGTGTACACTTAATCTTTTAAACCGTTCTTTTCCAATCGATTTAATGGTAATAGAACTAGGAAGTTTTGATATCATTATTGGGATGGATTGGTTATCACGATATGATGCCGCTATTTTGTGTGGAGAGAAAAAGGTTAGAATTCCCCTGGAGGGTAAGACGTTGGTTATCAAAGGCGATAGAAATAATTCCTGATTGAAGATTGTTTTTGCATTAAGGCTAGAAAGTATATCGATAATGGCTGTGAGCTATTCTTAGCTCAAGTAACCAAGCAAGAATCGAAGGAGAAGCAATTAGAAGATGTTCCTGTTATCCGAGATTTTCCCGAGGTATTTCCCGAAGAATTACCTAGACTTCCGACACCCAGGCAAGTTGAATTCCGTATTGATCTTATTCTCGGTGCTGCACCTGTGGTGCGTGCGCCATATCGTTTAGCACCATCCGAAATGAAGGAGTTGTCCAAGCAACTGCAAGAGTTGTCGGAGAAAGGTTTTATTCGACCGAGCTCATCACCGTGGGGAGCTCCGGTATTGTTCGTAAAGAAGAAGGATGGATCGTTCTGAATGTGCATTGATTACCGAGAACTGAACAAGTTGACGATCAAGAATCGATATCCATTACCGAGGATTGATGACTTATTTGATCAGCTGCAAGGTTCTAGTGTTTATTCGAAGATTGATTTACGGTCTGGTTATCATCAACTTCGTATCCGCGAGGAAGACATTCCAATTACAGCGTTTAGAACTCGTTATGGACATTATGAGTTTCAAGTAATGCCTTTTGGACTGACTAATGCACCTGCAGTATTCATGGATTTGATGAATCGCGTGTGCAAGTCGTATCTTGATAAGTTCATGATTGTATTCATTGATGACATTCTGATTTATTCCAAAAATAAAGAAGAACATGGTGAACATTTGAAGACTATCTTGAATTTGCTAAGGAGTGAAAAGTTGTATGCTAAGTTCTCAAAATGTGATTTTTGGCTTGATTTCGTGCAATTCCTTGGCCATGTAATTGATAGTAGTGGAGTTCATGTTGATCCTGTGAAGATCGAAGCCATTATAAATTGGGCTGCACCGGCTACACCAACGGAAGTGCGACAATTTTTGGGTTTGGAAGGTTATTATCAAACGTTTATTAAGGAGTTTTCTCTAATATCCAAACCATTAACTAAACTCACTCAGAAAAATAAGCTGTATGTGTGGGGAGACGACGAAGAGGAGGCATTTCAAACATTGAAGCTGAAATTGTGTAGTGAGCCAATATTATCACTACCCGAAGGAAGCGAAGACTTTGTTGTGTATTGTGATGCGTCCCTTAAAGGATTTGGAGCTGTTTTGATGCAACGAGAAAAAGTAATTGTGTACTGTTAGTACAAAAACCGTGTATGGGGGTGAATATGGGTCTATATTATTTATTGGGCTGGGCGAATAAATGGGTTATGACGTAGATCTTGCACTAGTCCAAGTGATGAAGAGATAATCTGCACAAATGGCGGACCCCGCGATTAAGCTCCGGCGTGAGAGTAAGTATACATGTTTGTCAGAGAATGTCAGAGTATGTGTGTATTAATGATTAGACAGAATGTACCTTTTTGGGGTGTGAGATGACCCCTATTTATAGGCAAGCCCAATACTAGGGTTCCCTAGTATTTCGCTTGTAACTGTTGGTGGCCGGAGTGGGTCCCTTGTCGGGCAAGGGTCCACGTGTAATCGTGTTTGCGGACGCGAGTGTTCTTCCGCGGTCAAAGTTTGTCCGCGGAGGTGCAACGGGTGCGGCTTTGAAGATACTCACGTGCGTCTTTGGAATATCCGGAGTGTGACCCTTGTCAGGCTTAGAAGTCCGGCTATTTGTTGTATTGGGCCTGAGCCCATATGCGTATATTATAAACTAAGCCTAGTAAGCTTGGTGTCTATACTATACGTCATCAATAGCTCTCTTACGAATTTATTAATTCCGAAAGCAACTCCAACGCAATAAAATACTCTGTAACTTTTAACGAACTGGTTAAAAATTTAGAATAGTAAACGAATAAGAACATTGTTGTTGATAATATAATATTATCTTTCACATGTTGGTTTTAAAACGTGCATTTTATTGATAGGCGAGTACCCGTGCATAGCAACGGAAATTTCTAGCGGCAAACAATTATAGTTGCGATATTGTGGTAAGTGTTTCGTATAACATTCTTTGAACGTGAAAATATCAAAATATAATTGCAAAATGACGTAAATGAGATAATTCAATTCAAACAATAATTCTTAACATGTATCATAAAACATAGTGAAACTGATTATAAAACATTACATCATGACATAACTAACAATGCACACTTATTCGTCACGTAAAACTTCTCGTTATGTAAAACTCATTGATGGAACTTGTTGACTGGCTTCATTAATACGTTTGTAGTTATACGTGATATCCCTTTAGACAACGAAAAAATGCGACTTGGTATCCGTGCTCATAGGTCACATGAGAATCACAAGTTCCCAAGTATAATTATGTGTTATAGACCACCGTCGCTTTGCGCATGTATTCGTCTATATCTATAAAAGTCGTATTTTTAAGTTCTGATATTTAACATGTAAACTTCAAATCAGTATTCGTCTATATCTATAAAAGTCGTCTTTGTTTACACTCGTTATGGAAGTCTTAACCCTCATCCTTAAAAGAAGGGTTCAAGATTCTAATGTGTTTCGCTACCATAAGCATTGTGAGGAGCTTAAAATCATCAATGTTTTTTTTGCGGATGAATTATTTATTTTTGCTCGTGGAGATGTGGAATTGGCTCAAGTTATCATGGATTCCCTTGAAGAGTTCAAAAGGGTATCGGGGTTAGTTCCTAGTATACCGAAGAGTACAGCCTTCTTTTGTAATGTTCTAAACCATGTGAAGCTTGAAATTCTAAACATTATGCCGTTCTTGGAAGGTAAACTTCCGGTTAAATACCTTAGAGTTCCCCTTATATCGTTAAGGCCTTTAAATAAGGATTGTAAAATTCTTGTGGAAAAAGCAAAGAATCGTATAGAGGATTGGATAAATAAATCGCTCTCTTTTGCGGGAAGGCTTCAACTTTGTAAGTCGGTCATTTCTTCTATGCATGTTTATTAGGCCTCGGTTCTTGTTCTTCCCAAAGGGATTCTTCTTGATATTCAACATTTAACGCGGGCGTTTCTTTGGTGTAATGAAGAATATAAGAGAGGGAGGGCTAAAGTGGCTTGGGACGACATATGCCTCCCTAAACAAGAAGGGGGTTTAGGTCTTCGTAGTCTTGAGCTCTTTAATATTGCTTTCATGACAACTCATATTTGGAACATTATCTCCAATAAGGAGTCTTTGTGGGTTCGATGGATTCATGTCTATAAGCTCAAAGGTCGTTCCATATGGGTTATACCTCAAAAGAATGATATGAGTTGGGGATGGCGCAAATTCCTTCAACTTA
>BQNB010026711.1:0-58322 GCA_026074375.1 Tanacetum coccineum | reverse complement strand
TTTTATACACACATTTTTACACGTTTTTATACACATATATTTTACATGTTTTTATACATAGTTTTATACACGTTTTTCTACATGCTTTTATCCACGATTTTATACATACATTTTTATACACGTTTTTACAGACACATTTTTATGTGTATAAAAACGTGGATAAAATTGTGTGTTAAAACGTGTATAAAAATATGTGTATAAAACGTGTCTATAAAAATGTGTGTATAAAACCGTGGATAAAATCATGTAGAAAACACATGTATAAAAATATGTGTATAAAAACGTATTAAAAATGCGTGTATAAAAACGTGTAAAAAATTTGTGTATAAAACGTGTATAAGTTTTAAAAATAAGTAGAAAATATTTTTTTTAACAAAATCATATAAAGGACTAACGATGCAATAATAAAATAACGATCGTTAGAAATGTAACCGAAAAACTTGTTAATTGCCTAACGTTGCAACAAAAACAAAGATCGATACCTTAAATTGAGATAAAAAAAGATGAGTACCTATAATTGACATTGAACCTAAGATGGGTACCTTTTTATGCGATTTGCCCTTTTTAAAACCGAACCGAAAGTAATTTTCTTGAAGTGAAACATGAACATTTAATGAATTTGACGTAGTCTTTCATCTAAAAAATTACTAGATATGCCGCTTAATTAGAAACAAACATTGGTTAAAAAGTCTTCTTTTCATCTAGTTAACGACTAAGATGGGTTGCTTATGATTGTTAGAGTAAAGGGTATTGTGAAGAGGCTTTGCCTCTTCATTTGGGTCTCACCGCTGTCACCTCAGCGTCATCTCATTTTAACACAACACACAAAAATACCCCTTCACTCGTGACACAAAAATACACAACACACAGAAAAGGGGGTGGACCCCATTTTTTCAAGCGTTTCCTCCGTTTCGTTTTGTGGCGAAATGCCCGGCGAAGAAGGGGGCGGTGTGGTGGCGAGCCACGGCGAGGCTCGGCGAGCTGCCACCTAAGCCCGGCGAGCTGTCACTCGCCGCTACACCCCTTCCTCTTAGTAAGCAAAAGTTCATAGCAAATCACTCAATGGCATGTGAAGAAGTTTTGCGAATTACGGAGTAATTAATTGTTAATACATATAGGAATTGAAAGAGAAAAGGTCGGAGCATATCAAAAAATTGACAGCTAGCAACATTGATTAGTAACTAGTGAAAAAAAATCCTAGCCTTTGACTTTGTCAAACATGCATACCAACAATGACTTTAATCGAATTAAAATATTAACTCCAATCACATGGAATTTTAATTTAACTGACCCACATGCCTAATAAAAATAGACAAACAGATACATACACACAAGTCCCAACACCGCGACACACTGGATTACAACACACCCAATAAAGTGCACAACTACTCGTAACAAACACACACACACAAGTTGCCACGAAAACACGCCATCAGTAAAAACAGCCATTTATGCTACTCATGATATACACAATTACAAAATGACCAAAATTGCATTACGGTTCAGTCACCATATAACATGTTATAGGTGTCAAAATGACACATATTTTATAAGCTGATGTGACGGTGTTATATGTTATAAGCTGACGTGACGGTGTTTCTAATACTTATATGATTCAAATGCACCTTACACTCTTATCCATCTACTATGTAATGTTTAAACATCACTTTTCATATGATAGACACATATGAAATACTCAGTGTTCTAAAAGGCGCGCCTAGGCGGCGCAAAGGCGTCGCCATGGCGTGAGGCGTAGCCTCGCCGTTACGAAATGGACCTTGGCGTTGGCTCTGGGCGTGGCGTGAAAAAGGTGGGACAACGCGGGTAAAGGCGCAAGGTGTGGCGCCATTTTTTGAAGCGGCTAGAAAATTTTTGGGCTTTTTTTTTTTGCTTTTGGGCTTTAATGGTTTTGGGCTTAGTCAATCTTAACTCATTTTTTTAGTAGATACGAATCACATTATATTTCTTATGCATAGCCCCTTTTGTAAACTCTTGTGCATAGCACATTTTGTAAACTTTTATGCATAGCATCTTTTGTAAACTATATATATATATATATATATATGAAATATGATATTATTACATAAATTTATAAATATTTTTTTGCCGCATTAGTCACGCCTTAAGAAACGCCTTTGCTTCGCCATGGCTCCTAAGGCTTGAGGCTTCGACGTGCCGCCACGCCACGCCTCACGCTATCTATAACCATGAAAATACTAAAAGACCCTTTAAAGTATACTTTATTTACAAGTTTGGGATGTGTAGCATTGGGTCTTTTTCAACTAAATTTAGATGTGTATTGAAAGGTGTACACGAGTCATGAGTTTAGCAACTACCATGAAGTTTTGAATTGACTATATTGTCCTTGGTGGAAAAAGGTATTTTCATTAAAGTGTGACAGAAAAAACGTGGAAAGTCGTTTTGGTTTCTGACTCTATGCGTCGAAGGGAAGTCACCTCAAAATATTTTTATTTAATAATATATGGGTATATAAAAATGGGAAGCATTCAAACAAAATTATTTTACACTTCAAAATCTTATCATATCATAGTTAGAAAGGATATAAACGAAATTAAATTGTGCCACACTATCAATGGATTGTTTAGTTAAAATATAAAACTTTATATTATATTTCGAATCTTTTTTTTTTACAAAGTATGAGTTACTAACATTTATCTCTTTCGCTACAATTATTACTCAATTACTTTATACTAGTATCAGTTTGGAGTTACATATTTTTCTTGAAAATGTACTCAATAAATTAAATTTTATTATAGAAAACATATAATATCAAAAGTCTCAAAATAAAAATATGTATAAGCTTAATATTAAGGCTTCTAAAAATAGATATTCTAAATACTTTATAGTTAAGATAAGATTAAAATCAGCCTAGACTTTTATTGTGAGAGGTCTTATATTTCTAGTACTTTGAAAATGTAAACATGAAATAAAACAAAGAAGGTTCAATTTTATATACCAAAGTAAAATATCATAATCACATATTTATTCAAAATATGCTTTAAATATATTGTATACCATGCATTTAAAACATGTATTTTAAATATATATGATTGTATTTAAATATTTAGTTTTTGTATATATGAAATTATTTTTATGTAACAAACCTCACCGGGAAATACACATCAACAAGCAGGATTACCCGTGCGTTGCTGCGAGTCGTTATTTTTTTTCGTGTTGTTGCGAGACATTATTAATTTTTTATTTTGTGCGGGTTAATTTTTTCGGCCTCATGTTTAATAGTTTGTTTTTTTTCTTATATGGGCTTATGTGTGGGGCTCATGTTTAAATGTTGCTTTTTTTGGCTATACGGGTTTTTCTTTTTAATATAATTTTATGGGAACGTGGGCTTTAAATGAGAATCGCGCGTTACTGCAGGGCGTTTTTTATTGTATTTTGTGCGGGTTTATTTTTTCGGTCTCATGTTTAATAGTGCGGTTTTTGTGTTAAAATTTTATTTTTATTTTTTTCTATTTTTTATTTGTGCGGGTTTATTTTTTCGGTCTCATGTTTGATAGTTTGTTTTTTTATATGGGCTTATGTGTTGGGCCTCATGTCGCGGGTATTTTTTTATCTGAATTGCGGGTTTATTTTTGTGTTAAAATTTTATTTTTATTTTTTTCTATTTTTTATTTGTGCGGGTTTATTTTTTCGGTCTCATGTTTAATAGTTTGTTTTTTTATATGGGCTTATGTGTTGGGCCTCATGTCGCGGATATTTTTTTTATAAGTCAACACTTTTGTAAATTTTTTTTCTATTTTGTGCCGAGCGATTTTTTTTACATTGCCTTAAAAAAAAGGCTAAATGGGCCGGCCCAAGTTGAGAGCCCCAAAAAAAAAGTACCCAGCCCACTGTCAAAACGACAGTGTATCAGCTGGTTAATGAGAGTAACAAGCAAAATAACTCGCGCGTTGCGGCGGGGCATATTTTTTTTCGAAGTAATTTTCAATGAACATTTGCAACACATGTATTTTATTTCAGTGAGCCTTTTCTTAACAATAACGGAATTTACGTTATTTATAGAGCGAACGACTTTTAGTATATGAATGAAAAAATTGTTTCTAAATACAGTCCTAAATGGCAAAATGTATATGTTATTTATATGACTTAAACTTTCATAAAAGTGTACGTTCATGACCCATGTCGTTTATTTTAAAGTTTTTTTTTTTTGAACGGCGGATTATATTAAAAGAAACTAGCAAGGAGTTAGAATTACAATGTAATCAAATGGGGAAGCCACTCAACCCAACTAAATGAAGATCTACTTCTAAACTTACACCAATAATAAGAGCTAGAAACTACATTATCAAAAAGCGTAGCTTTCAAATGGGCTTTGTCTTCAAAAAGAAGCTTGTTGCGAAAGTTCCAAATGTACCACCACATAGTGTAAAAGACGCCTTCTAGCATTGCCTTTGTTTTGTTCTTGAGCCTGATGGTTGTTATCCAAGAGCACCATTCGTTGTAAGAGTTGATATCGGCATAATTGACGCTCCACCCGGAAGGATCATTTTCCGCTCCTCTTTATGGACCAAATGCTCGAAAGACTCGCGGGAAACGAGTACTATTGTTTTCTCGATGGCTTTTCATGTTACTTTCAAATTCCCATTGACCCTCGTGATCAAGAAAAAACCACGTTTACCTGTCCATATGGAACTTTTGCCTACCGACGCATGCCATTCGGCTTGTGCAATGCTCCGGGCACGTTTCAAAGTGTGCGCGAGTGAGAGTGTGCGAGCGAGAGAGATTCACGGACATGGGTCGAGAAGACAAGGAGTCCTTCATGAGGAGGTTTTTCTGGTGTTTTGAAATCATTGTTATCTGCCTCTCCCGTTTAGACAAAATGCTCAAAAGGTGCGAAGACACCAATCTTTGTCTAAACTGAGAGAAGAGCCACTTTATTGTCAAAGAAGGCATTGTCCTTGGCCATAAAATTTCAAGAAACGGTATTGAGGTCGACAAAGCAAAAGTCGATGTCTGATTCATAAATTCCCTGTCATCCTACTAAACCTAGTCAAAGAGGTGTAAGACTTTATCTCGTCACAAGCACTAGTTTCTACCGCAATTTCATGAAGGATTCTTAAAAATTATTCCCAAACCGATAAGGAAACGATGACTCATCTTCTCGAAAAGAATACACTTTCATCTTCTCCAAAGATTGTATCCAAGCTTTCAACACTTTGAAGCAAAAATTAACTGAAGCTCCAATCTTAATTGCTCCGGACTGGGGATTGCCCTTCGAACTTATGTGCGACGCAAGCGATTTCGCCATAGGTGCAGTCCTGGGGCAACGTCACGAAAAGCATTTCAGGCCTATACACTATGCCAGCAAAACTATGACGGAAAGGCAGGAATCAACGCTAGCACTCACGGACAGAAAAAGAATGTGTATGGCGTAGGGTACGCCTTTGAAAAATTCCGATCTTAGACAACTCGTCATGACCAATTGCATTGTTATACAGACATTCCGCACCCTTAGATTATCTTCTCTGCCAAAAGGATGACTAAGCAAGATTGCTCCAGATAATAAAGAATAAAAATAAATTAAATGATGGATTCTACAATCCTCCTACCAATAATTTCGATTCAAAGTAATATGCTCCAACGAAAGTTGAGGCCGATAGACACTCGCGTCTGCAGATCATCATTCCCATTGAAAATCCATATGAATAACATGCTCGATCCAAAATAGTATCAATGGAATTCATTTCCACTCAGAGACGAACTAAATTGTGGTGACTGGGGCTGGTGATTCGAGCGTGACGCGCAGAGCCATGGTTTTGCCCGACTTTGCAAAAATTAACCATGCGTGATAATTCATTGTTAAAGGACGTCAACCCAACAGAAAAATAGAGTTACTTGCAAAGATGTCAAACACATGATTTTTGAGGATGACGCACCTTTCTTGATCAAAATATTGTGGCGGATACCAAGTGGTGGCGAGGCGAGGCGGCGGTGTGTGCATCGCAAGGAAGCTTATTCACGCGAGATCTCGAAGCTTGCCACAATGGACCCACGGGGGGACATCATGGTGCAAATCTCACCGCCAAGAAGGTCTTTGATGCCGGTTTCTTTTGGCCCACAATCTATAAGGATGCCCACGAGTTTGTTAAAAACTGCGACTCGTGCCAACGACAAGGGAAAATTTCACAACGAGATGAGATGCCTCAAAACTCCATCCAAGTTTGTGAAATCTTTGACATTTGGGGCATTGACTTTATGGGGCCGTTCCCATCTTCAAGAGGGAACAAGTATATACTCGTGGCCGTCGACTACTTGTCAAAATGGGTCGAAGCAAAAGCGCTCCCCACCAATGACGCCCGAGTAGTTTGTAAATTTCTGAAATCTCTGTTCGCCAGATTTGGTGCCCCTCGTGCAATCATAAGCGATCGCGGTACTCATTTTTGCAATGACCAGTTTGCAAAGGTCATGCTTAAATACGGAGTTACTCACCGTCTCTCCACCGCGTATCACCCACAAACAAGTGGGCAAGTTGAAGTATCAAATCGTGGTTTAAAAAGAATCCTTGAAAGGGCAGTAGGCGAAAATCGTACTTCATGGTCAGACAAACTAGAGGACGCACTCTGGGCCTTCCGTACAGCTTACAAAACACCCATCGGGTGCACACCATACAAGCTTGTATATGGAAAGGCATGCCATCTTCCGGTCGAACTAGAACACAAAGCTTACTGGGCCCTTAAGCATACAAACTTCGATCTCAGAACCGCGGGTGATCACCGAAAAGTTCAACTGAATGAACTTAATGAACTTCGTGATCAGGCCTATGAAAATTCTTTGATTTACAAGGAGAAAACCAAGAGGATCCACGATGCAAAGATCAAAAACCGCGTTTTCAACGTTAGTGATCAAGTTCTCCTCTTTCACTCAAGATTAAAGATTTTCTCCGGAAAATTAAAATCCTGTTGGTCCAGGCCATTCACCATTGTTAAAGTCTTTCCGTATGGCACCATCGAGTTATCCCAAAACTCCAGGCCTAACTTCAAAGTGAATGGTCATCGTCTTAAACACTACTTCGGAGGGGACGTACCAAAATTGGTAGCCCCAGATCTTCAAACTTTCCCCAAGGACAATTGAATTCGGGGATAAGGTCAAGCTCAGCGACCAGAAAAACAAGCGCTTCGTGAGAGGCACCCCATGCTTATCCTAGTTTAGTAATAATAAGTAGTTTGGTCTTGAATAAGTGTTTCTGAGTTGTTGTGAAGAGGCTCGCTTCTACCATTCCCGTGCTTGTGTTTTGTGATTTATTTGTCCAGGTATTTCCGGATTGTGAAGGCCCTCGATTCTGTCATTTTTAACTCGAGCTTCACATTCCTCGGCTTCAACTTTGGGAATCCGATATCCTTATCTAATCAACTAACGTTATTTTTGGCATACTTCATAAACGGCCTTAGATTTACGTTAAGTACCCTTCAAAACATCGAGGACGATGTTTAGTTCTAGTATAGGGGGGGTATCTTCGATTCGATCTTGGCCTGCAGCGTTGTTTCTCACGCAAGCCCGTTTTTACCACCAAAAATTCAAAAAAAATGAAAAAATTTAAAAATTTTCAAAAATAAAATAAGTGTTTTGTCACAGTTTTGACTTTCCTAATGGGTAGAATGAGAATAATTTTTGACCCGATCGAGCGTGTTGAGCTCTAGCTTGTTCCTTAACTTTTAGACTAAGCGTTCGAGGACTTAAAAAATTCGCGAAGAACGAAAAATGATAGTGTTATTTACAAGTTAGGTGCTAAACAAGGATTATTTGGAAATCTGAAAGGCTCATAAGAGTAACTTGTCACTTTTTCTCCCCAAAAGCTATTAGTATAAGCTGTCACATCAGCTAACCCTATAACTATTGACTCAAGTCCTGAGGTAGGGACCAAACAAGAAATTACCATTATGTTTCAAGCTACACTTTATCTTTCAGATTTACTATTTTTTTGACTGGTGTATTTGAGAGCTAGTCGTTTCATTGGATAATACTAACAGCTTGGAAATAGAGTATCATGTACTCACCCTCACCTACTTTAGTCCGAATCTTTTGAATAGGACCCTTGTTGCAATTCACTGCAGTTCTGAATACTTTGAATTTATCTAATGCTTCATCTTAGTATGTAATAAATAGAACGATTAACAAACCTAGACGTCAATCATCAATAAATGTCATAAAGTATTTTTTATTCCCTACATGAGGGTCAGTAGATTTTAGTAGCATGCAATCACACATAAAGATCATCTTATGGAATCGGGCTCCAAACTTCAGTCTCACGTTTTATATTTTTTTAAATAAGTTCTTAGTTATTTGACTCAGCATGCAGTTTTACAAAGAGATCCAGTGGTCCGTGATCAAAGGCTAGGCGATTAATCCAATACTGTGACATATCTTAGCTTTCTTTTATAATGGGCACATGGCCCAATCTAGCATGCCATATGATTGAATCATTCAGTTTAGAGGTTACATAATGTTGAACTCTATATTATATATTAACAATATTTAAGTCTGAAACATTTGATTATTCATATAAAACTACAAAACCAATAAACACTTCATGTTTGCCGATCGAATAAATTTGAGTTAGTATTTCGTATCACTTGTTTATAACACAATTGTTCAAAATAATACTCGTGAAACCAATTTCTTTTTTCTATATTAGGCACATTAAATATTAAATAGAATGGAGGAAACAATACTTTCTAAAAACCTAAATCAAAGATGACTACACAAAACCCAGTTCAGTGCACACTGCTGTTGACTCAATTTTCCATCGAGAAGATATAGAGATCCATATTTAGTGCTCATAGGTTTTGAACCTCATCATCTATCTTACACGCATGCACAGTTGTCTCTTTGATAACCCACACGCAAATATCTATCAATCATGCACTAAAGTAATCTCATATATAATATGTCACCTAATAAACTGAAGAGATTATTAACATTTTGAATTGACTTTCATTGAGTGTCGAACCATCTTACTGACCATGTCGTGCACTGAACCTATTAGCCTTGTTGCAACTTTTCACCTTCTGCAATCCAGATTTTTTAAGTGCTAGTTTTTCCTTCACACTTCTAAACAGTCACTTTAGATATTTTTGTTAGGATTCAAGCTCTGGTTGTCACTAATGTTATTACGTTTTACTTGTTGTCATTGTACCTGGGGAAGTTTTGTTATGCTCCACCTATACTTGAAATGAAGGTACCAGAAACATTGTTGCTTTGGCTTTCATAATTATGTGCCCTGAGGGACTCCTTATGCTTAGACTAATATGACCGCAATCTCAACAAATGTTAATCCTCTCTTTCTTATGTTTCAATGTGTGACGTGAAATATTTCCAGAAGGAACGTTTGTCATGATACAAGAGTCTAGGATGGCCTCATCCATGGTCTTTTTGTTTTGGATGTAAATCCTTCACAGCTATACCATTGAGGTTCATTGGATTGTTACTAATGGTCTTGAAATTATCATTTAGTAATTTGTAAAATTATTCTACAAACACTTCATACTTGATGCAGCTCAACCATAATTGGGATTCCTAAGAGTCCATAGCTTTGAAAGATTTAACTTTTTAAGTACATTCACATAAGAATCTTTTTTTTGTTTTTTTTTATATTTATCTTTTTTCTATAAAAGACTATACATTGAGATTAAACCTGTACCACGCATAGGTGTCATTCGCCCACCTTAGGATCCTCTTCCTTATATGTTCGATTTTGGTCAGCAATTTCTCATCATCTGCATAGGAATAGGAGTAGTGAGTCACAATACACTCACACTCATGTTGAAAAGCAGAAATACATCCTCTTTATGCCATCTTTTAAAGTCACCTTCAAACTTGTCAAGCTTTGCCAAAGTTTGAAGCTATGTGTTTCATAGTTGCAGCAGCCATTGATTATCACAGCAAACTCTTTTTGATGGTGTAGTGGATGGTTGTGTTGTCTAGATTACGGATTAAGATTATTAATGCCTACGACCCTGATGGTTCCTGTATATCACTTTGATAGTCGTGTAACACTTCTAAAGGAGATTATTCGACCCTATGCCTGGTCACTACGAATACTCTTTGGGGGATAAAACCAAGTGCTCTGTTCTTGTTTACAGAGACACAAAACAATAACTTCTAATTCTAGTGTTTATGTTTTCTGTGTATATTTCTCATGCATTTGTGATCTCCTATATATAGGAGAGATACTCAAAACTTAGTCATTGAATTATGAATTATTAGCGGCACATCAATCATCTCATAATTAGCCTCCATAATTGTAGGGATTAGTGGTTACATGATCAATTAAACGTGATCATTAATGCAGTCAAACTTGCCACTTGAATAAGTCAAAGTTGTTACAAGTTAGTTGAATTCATTTCAGCGAGGTCAATCTTTCAGTGTCCTGAACATTCAGCTAGCTCACTGAATCACAACAAGTTGAAGTGTTCACACAGAAAAGACTCCCTGATGGAGATCAACACGCAGAGGATACATCCCTCTGAACGAAGTCAAATACACTGATGGAGTCCTTCAGCCTTACTACTAGGGAGTACAAAAATGATGCTAATCAGGATGATGATTATCTCTTAGTTTGAAGGTGTCCTCATTGAAGAGTGAAATCAACTGAACTTCTCAAGTACCTTGATTCCCTTTTACCACTATTAGATTCCGTGTGTTCATGTGACTATGAGACGTACATCAGTACCTCAAGTACCATTTACCGGATTATAGAACTAATGAGCTCACAATTAAACTAAATTTCAACACTTTTGGCATGTAAACATCTTCGACAAAGTTGACTTTCGTCATAGATTTTCACCACGTTTTCAACTCTAATCTAAATGTCTACCCTCCGCTGCTTTTTTGCAATGTTGCTTATTAGCGTAAACTGTAAAAATATCCTTGTGGTTTTGTGTGGTTTGTGGCTATTACTCTAGGTACTAATCACTCCCTGACTGTGTCAAATGTATATCGGTTAAAATCATCCATTTTGAGGTCATGATTTTGTGCAAAAGTTTTCAAAAAACCACCATATAGGATGATTTTATTTCTGACAAACGTTTTCACCATTTAGGGATGATAGAGTCAATAGTATCGAGTTAGGATGAGTAGTGCCACAGCTACAAACCATAAGGATGATTTTTGCAGTTTACTGCTTGCTATTATATATAGACTTGTAAGATCATTTTCTCAAGAGTAAGAACATGCTCCATATCATGATCAAATAATCAACTAAAATTATTTACACGTAAGTTTAAACATTAATTACATTTTAAGAAAAGTGTTGATTGCATATAAATGATATTTAAGCGCCTAGGAACTTATATTTCCAAATCATTAAGACAAGAAAGCCTAGTCACAAAACACCAACCTCGTCTTCTTTATATCTGTCCAAAAAAACATGCTATAACTGAGTATTTTATCACTTTTGATTTTTGAAAAAACCACAACATATTAGCAATGGATCAAACACTCCTCCCCGCCCCCAGGAAGTCGTCCTGGCGTCGACGACAAGCTTGTTCTCGTCCTCAATTAATGTTCCAAAGCGACTTTTCATATCTCTGAAATGTGATCAATGTTTTTGGATGATTATAAGTAAAATAAGCTTTACAAGGGGTTATAGTTATATAGTGGGCTTGTCTGTGTTATTTTGTAGGTACACAAGTCCTCCGGATTTGATCATGTCACCTGTTTCAATAGGACTTACTTGCTAAGAACCAAGTCTAAGAATATCTACTAGTTAAAGAACATCATAAAGGTTTACCAATGTTATAGGAACTAGGAAGTCAATGTTATCTACTTTGTTTCATTTCAAGATTAATTATTCACATTTGGTATTTCGTTTATTGTCTAACCGGACAACATGATCGTGCATTGTACTCTCTAAACGTTCAATTAATATGAATATAGAGGATGTTCTCGTGATTATTTTGTTCATTCATAAGAGATTAAACGAAACTTGGAAGAAAGAAAAATAAATGAACGAGATGAAGACAAACAAAGACATATACAAAATATGTTTGTTTAATACTAGTAGTATATGTTTATTCGTTTAAGTATCGTTGTTTTTCTAATTTATTTACAAACTCTACGTACGGTGTTTTGACCATAACGAAATTATTATATTAACAAAACATTGGAAACGTTTATAATCGGGACATTTATACGAAAATAATTGGTGCACGAACGAGACTTAATTCCTATTATTCTTTCATTGAATTTATAATAGACAATAAATCTTGGATCTGTTCGTTTCATTTAAGTGACACGTTTAGCTACAACTCTGGTCTAGCGTAGCTGATTTGCTTGTAGTTATTAGGCTGCAGATTCTGAGTATTCAAGTATGGGAACGGGCGTGATCATTGAAGTTTTGAAGAATATCAAACCGGGTTATAGAAATACTGATGCTTTCGTTACTTGATTGTAACTTACTTTTTTCTTATATTATTTTTTTATTTTTATCATATTTAGTATTTTACCCAATTAATACGACTACTTGTGCATGTATCTTGCATTGTCTTTAGACGTTAAAACACTGACAAAACTTTGGGGAGGGACGCATGCTTGCACAGAAGGCACAACTTCTCGTGTACAAAACACAACCTTTTAGGCAGAAAGCATATGTCTCGGTGTGTAAAATGGCGACATCATTGTGGTGTTGTATAGACATATTAGGGAAATGAAAACTTATTATCAGTTTTGTAGGATCCGCTTCTTATTGCCCTTCTAAAATACTAGTTGAAATACTAAAAAACATACCAGGAACCACTAAAACCAGATGTGCTCCGAGTTCAAAAGACCTGTGCGTGACTGATAGTAGTATCTTTTCTTAAGTAGGTTACATTCAAGTCAACATTACTATATAGTAGAGTTGGCAAGTTTTAAGAGTTCAAAGCACAATGTAACAAGTAAGTCACATGTTGTGACTGGATGTACTACTTATGAGCTCATTAAAACAACAACTATTAATGTAAAGAACAAAGTAAGTATGTGCGTGGTTCTAGCAGATTGGTCAACAAGGAATAAGAGGATCAACCCATGTCCTTGAATTCTTGCAACATTTGGTGATCAAAATATCCCTGGGATAATCATCATGATCAACATTTTCTAGGCCTTATTACAAGCGATGAGTTATAACCTATGCCTAATCTATTGAAGGAGTTTGGATGTAATCAGTTGTTTCATGTGATAATATGGAATTAATGTAAAATGGTTTGACTTAGCCACATAAAATTTGAGAAACCGCTCACCTTATGTCTGTCTTGAAATTGGATAGAAATTATGATTATAATTGATCACTAGGATCTGATTCTTGCTTTGTCCGCAAGTAGTGATATTCAAGATATTGAGGACATTACAAATACCATGAAAGTCTATACCTATGAGTTACAAGTTGGTGGATCGTTAAACTCATACACATAATATGTTGATTCTTGAATGTGCAAGAAACAAGTGTGTAATTACACTTCAAGATGGAAGTCGTGTTATTTGCCAAGTCGTGGAAATAAAAAGAGGTTAAGTGGAATGGAGACTTAATACCTCAATATTCTGTTGTTTATGAAATTCTAGATAAAACTGAGAACGGCCATTAGTGAAACGTTTGTCAAGTGAACTAGAAACTTGACTATGACTGAACTAAGACTGTAAAGAGAGACTTATGTGAGTCGGTTGTGATGAGATTCGATAAGCCAGATAGTCATTATCGAATTTCTCTTTAAGCTACTGACAAGAGACTTATTGAGAGATGCTAGATGCATGAGTCTGAAACCATATGTGAATCGGTTGTAATGATGAAAACACAATTGAATTGAGTGCTAGCTACCTCTCGAATTTATGAGGTTAACAACGATGTTCACTCTATCGATAGACAAGATGCTATCAGACAAAAGTGACTCATGTATAGCAAAGACTAGAATGGCGTTCTTTAGCTTAGAATATTTTTCAGAAAAAGTCATTGTTTGTCTGTCAGGCGACTAACTAGAGGGGGAGTTTGGTGGGGGGGAGGGGTTGAGGGTTGAGGGTGGTGGCTTCGATATCTGAGGGGGTTGAGTTTTTTGGTGGGGGTGTGCGCGTGGGGAGGTTTGTAGTGCTGTGAGGGGGGGCGGGGGAGTTGGGCGCAGTTGGTTTTGTTGATCTTGGGGTGTGGATTGTAAGTTTGAGTTGTAGTTATTGGTTATAGGGGCTGGGAAGTGCTGTGTAGTGGGGGAAGAAAGGGGTATGGTAGTCGTCGAGATGGGGGTTGGGTTGGTTGGTTCTAGTTGGATATAATCTAGGGGGACTGGTAGATCTGAGTGTATTTGTGCGGTCGTAGTTGGCTCGGGAGAGGGTGTTTAGTTTTGACTTTTGGCTGGTTAATAGCTGATAAGTTCGGTGGCGGATGGTTGAACTTAACGTGTGTTGTTTGTGTATCTGAGAAAGGAGGATGAGATTATTCTCTTAACAAAGCTTTTGAGGCGTCTTAGCAACGGAGACGTTAGAGTAGCTTTGCCTATATAACCTAAAGGTCGTGCTGCCTTGAATAGAGAGTGGTGGTTTCTCTTTTAGAGGGTATGAGATCACGGCTTAGCGCGTCACATGGCCCTTTCGCACTCAATTTGGAATGTAATGGTTACGATAGTGAAGTGTGTAGAAGCTAGTCGGGTCTAAATTACAAGATTTTGGTTTAATCTTGGTCAGATCACATCATTATCATAAGGTTTAGGGTTAAATTTGTTCGGGCAAATTAATCAATTTCACAGTTTGCTACTTCGATGTAAACGGGGTTTATAATATAATGACACCCGTCGTGACACAACCTATTAGAGAAAGCAAAAACTTTCCACCTCTAGTGTGGGGATTGAGTTGGAACTTAGTGTGAGGTTGGCAAGTTTTCGAAGTGTTATGTTAAGTAGTCAAAGTTTTGAATTGATGTACTACTTAGGAAGCTCGTAGGCAAGTCATAAATACAACACAACTATTAATGAAGTGGGTGTGTGTTTCTAGCAGAATTGGTATTCCAAACAAGAACAGGGAGGGGGGGGTGGTGAGTGGGGTGATTGGAAGTTAGCTGAGAGTTGAAACCATAACCCATGTCCTTAATCTTGGAAATTATGTGTGATCACGGGAAATCTCATCATCAAATATTTTAGGCTTATAAATTGAGAGCCACGAGTCTCCGTTGAACTAAAGAGGAACACACAAAACCTAAACCAAATACACCAAAGTTTAACAGAAGAACATATAAATGTTGTTGTAAATTGAGCTTTATCTTCTTTGTTATATTGTAGACTCTAGCTTCGCCATAGTCATTACGTTGTAAATTCGTCATTGGGAAAGTAACGAGCGGTTACATCAATCCTGGGATTGTTACGGTAAATGGCTTGCAGCGAATGTAGCACGTAAACCTTTAAGGACAAATGATCTTCTTCATTTGCGGTAGTCTATTTATGTGATTTGTTCGTGTTGTGGCAAAACGATCTTTCAAGAAGATGTTACTATTAGTTCGGTTTTTCATTTGTTGGATTTTGAGTGTTTATGTTTATCGCTGATTTTTGGTTTGAGATTGGTATTGTCTCATTAGGTATATATATACTACTTAGATTCTTTAGTCTCATCATGCAATGTCATTTTACAAGTTGGTACAATGAATGATAACGTTAGGATACTTAAAATATCTAACATAGTATACGGTAGAAATCTCTTGAACCAGTTGGACCACTATATCAACAGATTTTTCTACCCACCCCTCCGCTACCCCCCCTTTTACCCCCCCCCCTCCCCCTAACCTCACCCTACCCCCATTTCCCCACTTCCCCCTACACCTCTAATTGACCGTTTTCATATAATAGGTTAAAATTGTTTGATACATGTTATGTTTTTGGTCAACGAAACAGATATTAGCATACCAAGACATTTATAAACATGATGGAGAGAATAAACTTGTATTGATGTGGATCAATCAGGACCCAGTGCAATGGACTCGGGTCCTCATCCTGTTGTGATCATGCCACTTTTGGGAGTGGTCGGCCATAGTCTGAATCGTCGTTAATGCTTGAACAGGTGTCATGCCAGGAATTGGCTCTTGTGAGTCAAGCAATTGGCGGTTCAAGGCCCCAAGACCATTATAGAAGATGTTTACCTTCTGATGGTTATTGATGTCTTGGGTGAGGCATTTATATAGAAGGTCATTATACCATTCTCAAGCTTGGTATAATGTTTCATCTCTTTCCTGCTTAAAGTTGCGGATTTCTTCAAGCTGCTTGGCAGTCTTTGATGGTGGACAGTACCTTTGGATAAAGGCTTTTTTAAGGAGATCCTAGGAATTGACGGTTCCTAGAGGAAGTCTGTCCACCCATCTCTTAGCGGCTCCAGTTAGAGTGATGGGGAAGATGTGTAACATGACAGCATCATGTGATACTCCGGGAATGTTGAATAAGTTGACGATATCTAAAACTTGCTCCACATGCTCATGGGCGTCGTCGTTCTTGTTTTCGGAAAAGGTGTCCTCCTTTAATTCCCGCATGAATTGACATTTTATTTCAATGTTCACATTGCCTCCTATTTCTGGTTTAACCACGCCCGGTGCGTGGTTTCCTCAAGTCAATGCTAGATACTGCTCCATAGTGAGGTTATCGATTTTTTAAATTTATAAAACTCGTTTACCGATACACGCACTAACGGGCAGAGAACCCGGTCGTATGTAGTGTAGTAGTTTGGTAAATCTGAGGTCGTCCCAAGAGCTAAGGTTAAATAGTTTAATTTGATTATTGTCACGATTTAAAAATGGTTTTAGGTTTGATTTTAAGAAATATGAAAAGTAAATACAATAAAGTAAATAGATAGAAGAATTCAGGGAGAAAGGCGTGCTAACCTACCCATTTCACTACCAATGATACGATTACATTTTCCTGTGCAATGTTCAATTATAAGTTCTATTAGTAGTTCTAATGTCGACAAACCCGAATTTTCATTTGAGGTTTGTCCTATACTTACTCTGCGATCCCACATTCCCCTACGATCATATGAGCAGGGCATCCAAGCTTGCAGTGGTTAAATTCCAACCACCCTTAAGACCAATCTATAATCTAAACCGATTATTAACCCTCTCTGAAAGAGTTCCCATGCTTTTTAAGTATTTAATGTGACAAATGCGGTAATCTGGTTAATTCCTACACTAGGGATATATGTCAAGCTACCCTAGTACCCCACTAATCCCAAGTTCAACATGGTAAGTCTAATATCATGATTAACAAGATCTAAGCCACCTTCTATACTACCAAAACATGAGGATCAATGAAAGGCTATAAGGATATCTAACAGAACCATAAGACAGAGAAAATCATAATCATAAACAATAGTTAGATACATGGTTAGACAGCACTAGGAAGTTTGCTTACCGTCATGGTAACTCATGCAATGCAAGATTAATGATTATAAACTGGAATGAACTACATAATTATTCTTAAAGAGGATGAAAATGAACGTTAATACAATAATTGTGCAAAAGTTGACCTCTCCCTTGTACTTCGGATGAAATGATTCAAACCTTTGGGGGTTTGGTTCACCCCTTAGAACAGATTGTGTGGAGTGGAGAAAGTTGAGTGATGCTGATGAGCGGAGGATCGGGCCTCTATTTATAGGCTTCGAAATGTTTTAGAGTAACCCTTGTGGGATGTTACCGCCGTAATTGCTACGTAAGCTACCAATCTCTAGGCATAAATAATTGATGTTCGGCTACCTTGTGTCCTAGGTTTATGCCGTAATGTGACTCAGATAAAACCATCTTTGTAAAATTTGGAATGTTGAGGAGTAAAGTAGGAGAGCTTCCACGCCGTAAAGGGTGTGATCTGTGTGATGACTCATTTTCTTTTGTTGGTTTTGGTCTGTTTTGTTTTTTTTCTGGATCTTGTGGTTTCTATGGTTTTTGTTTTTTTTTTGGAGTTTGTATTTTTATTTATTTTTTGTTGTTTCTTTTTTTTTTTGTTTCTTGTTTTTGTGTTTTTTTTGTTAATTAAGTTTGTTTGTTGTGTGTTTTGTTCTTTGTTTTTTGTGTCTTATGTTTATCTGTCTTTTGATGTGGTGCTATTTTGTTTTTGTGTTCCTTTGATTTTTGATGATTTGTTGGGCTTGTTTTTTTCTTGTTTTTTTTTGTTTTATGTTTTGGGTTTTTGTTCGTGTTGTTATGTTGTGTTTTTTTTCGTTTTAGGTTTTTTTGGTTTGTGGTTTTTGATTCGTTTTTTCCTGGTGTTTTATATGTTTTGAGTTTTTTTTTTGTGCTGTGTTTCTGTGTTTTGTGTGTTGTGTGATTGTTTTGTAGTGTTTTTTTGTGGTGTGGGTGTTGTGTGCTTGTTTTTTTCATGTGTGCTTGTTTGGTGTTTTTTTTGTGTGTCTTGGTTTCCTCCTTTTGTTGGGTTTGCTTGATTTTTGTTTGTGTGGTTTTATTTTTTTTTTTTATTATTTTTTTTTTTTTATTGGTTTGTTGGTTTGTTTTGTTGTTTCTTTTTTGTGTGTTGGTTTTTTTTCTTGGTGTTGTCTTTGTGTGTTATGTGTCATTTGGTTTGTGGTTTGGCCTTGTTTATTTTGTGTTTTATTTTTGGGTTTGTGGTGTCTTGTTTTTTTGTATGGGGTTTTTTCTTTGTGTGTGTTTTTTGTGGTTCTTGGTGTTTTATGGGATGGGTGGGGGTTTGGAGGGAGTGGGGGGGGATCGTGGCCGGTGTGGGTGGTGTTGTAGGGCTGGGTGGTTGGGTGTGTTGGGGGGGGGTGGTCGGGGGCGGTGGGGGGGGTGGGTGGTGTTGGGGGGTGGGGTGTGGCGGGCGGGGGGGGGGGCCATAGGTGTGGGGGGATCTGTTTCTTGTGTGGCGGGTATGGGGTGCTTGAGGGAGGGGTTGGGGGGGGGGGGGGGGGGGCGGATGTGGGTGTATGGTTTGTTTTGGGGTAGCGGGGGTGGGGGAGGGTTGATGGTGGGGTGGGGGTGGGGGCGGGTGTAGGGGGCCTAGTTGGGGGATGTGGGGGGGGTATGTGGGGGGAATGGGTGTCGCGTTTTTGTTGGGTATGGTGATGTTCGGATTTGTGGGTGTGGGTGGTGGACGGTGGTGTCTGGTGGTGGGGGATGATGGTTTGGGTTGTGTGGGGGGTGGTGGGGGGGGGGGTTACAAGGGTGGTTGGGGGGTTGGTGGTTTGGGTTTGGGTGGGGGGGTGGGGGGGGGGAATTCGTTTGGTGGGGTTTGGGGTGGGGGTGGTCGGAGGGGAGGGGGGGGTTGGGGGGGGGGGGGGGGTGGGGGGGGGAGCGAGGGGGGGGGGGGGGGGTGGTGCGGGGGGTTGGGGGGGTGGGGGGGGGTGGGGGGTGGTTGGGGGTAGGGGGGAGGGGGGGGGGAGGGGGGGGGGGGGGGGGATGGGGGTGGGGGGGGCTGATGGTGGGTGGGGTAGGTTGGAGGGGTGGGGGGGGGGTGGGGGGGAGGGGGGGTGTGGGGGGGGGGAAGGTGGGGGGGGGGCTTGGGCGTGGGAGGGGGGGCGTGGGGGTGGGTGGGGGGGGGGTTTGAGGGCGGTGGGGTGGGGTGGGTGTAGGGGGAGGGGGGCGGGTGGGTGGGGGGGGTGGGTTTCGGGGGAGGGGGTGTGGGGTTGGAGGGGAAAGAGATGGGAGTGTAGTGGGTGACGTGGGGGTGGGGGTGTGATGGGGTGGTGGGGACGGGCGGGGGGTAGGTTGGGGGGGTGGGTGTAGGGCGGGGGAGAGGTCAGTT
The DNA here is from genome assembly GCA_026074375.1 of Tanacetum coccineum. NCBI lineage: Eukaryota > Viridiplantae > Streptophyta > Magnoliopsida > Asterales > Asteraceae > Tanacetum > Tanacetum coccineum. Next base: position 38,604 of record BQNB010026711.1, on the reverse strand, counting down.
GGATGTTGTGGTGGTATTGTGGGTGGTGGTTGTCAAGTGTTGTGAGGCGGGGGTGGGGGGGGTTGGGCGGTGGGTCTGTTTTGCGTGGTGAGTGGGGGGGTGGGGGGGGTTGGGTTGGGCGTTGTTATCTTTTGGTGCTTTGGGGGTGTGATTTTTGGTCGTTAAGGGTCTGTGGTGGGGGTGCCTTGGTGTTTGTGCTTCCTTCTTTTGTGTTGTGTGGTATGTTGGTGGTTTGTGGATGTGCTCTTTTGTGTTTTTTTTTGCTTGGACTTTATTTTGTTGGTTGGTGTTTTCTTGGTTTTATGTTTTTTGTTTTTATTGTTCTTTGTTTTTTGTTGTTTGGGTTGTGTGTTTTTGGTGGAGATTTTGTGTTTTTGTTTTTTTCTGACTTGTTTTATTTTTTTTGTTTGTTTGTCTTTGGAATGGTGGTTTTGGTTTTTTTGGTTTTTGTTTGTTTTTTGTTGATTTTTATGTGGTTTGGTTTTGTGTGCTTGTATTTTTTCTTGGGTCTGTCATTTTGGAGTTTTGGTTGTTGTCTTGGCTTTTGTTTTCATTGTGTTTCTTTTTGGAGTTTTTTTTTTTTTTAGTTGCTTTTTTTGTTGGCTGTTTGTGTGATTTGTGTTGGTTTTTTTTTTTATTGTGCATTGATCCTGGGTGTTGCTTTGTGTTGTTTTTTTTTGTTGTTTTTTATTGTATGTAGTTTTTTTTTTGTTGTGTGTTGTTTTGGTTTGTGGATGTTTTCTGTTTTTGTGGGTGGTTTTTGTATGTCTCTGGTGTTTTTTATTCTTTATGTCCTTTTTGTTGTTTTTTTGATATGTTTTTTGGTGGTGTTGTTATTTTTTGGGGGTTTGGTATTTTATTTGTTTCTTGTTATGGATGGTAGGCTTGTTTTGTTTTTTGGTTGGATATGTCGTGGGTGGGCTGTGTTTCGGTGTGTCTTTGGTTTTGGTTTTTTGGTTTTTTGTGTTTGTTGGTTCTGGGGTTGTATGGTTTGTTGTGCTTCTTTGTTGGAGGCCTTATTGTTGTAGTGTGTTGTGTTGGATGGTTTTTTCTGGGTTGTGGGTTAATTGTGGCTTTGTTTTCTTTTTTGCTACTTGTTGTTTTGGTGTGTGGTTGGATTACTTGTAGTGGGGGGGGCGTCGGCTTATTTTTTTTTGGTTGTGGCTGTTTTGTGTTTGGTTGGTGTGGTTTGGTTTGGGTTTGTTTTTTGTTTGCTTTTGTTTTTATTGTTGGATTTAGAGTGTGCTATGGTGGATTGGGTTTTTTTATTTGTTTTTGTTTTTTGTGTTTGTATTTGTGGTGTTGTTTGTTTTTTTTGTTGGTGTATGTCTGATGGTTGTTTTTTTTTTTTTGTGATTTTTTTTTTTTGTGTCTTTGTGGTCGTGTTGTTTGAGTTTGGTGATTTTTTGTATTATTGCTTTGTGGACTGATGTTGTTTGTGTGGTTGTTTGTTTTTTTTTTTTTTTTGTTTTGTTGTTTTTATTATATGAAGTTGGTTTTGGTTGTGATTCTGTTGTGTATTGTGATTTTTTGAGTATTGGAGTTTTTTTTTGGTTTGTTGTTGGATTGTTTTTATTTTTTTTTTTAGTTGTTGTGTTTGGATGTTTGGTATGTTGGTTATTTTTTTTATTAATTGGAATTATATGGTGGGGAGTGGCTTTGCCTCTTTTATTGTTATTTTTTTGATTCGTGTATTTTTTTTGTGTCCTTTTTGGGGGGCTTTTGTTTGTGTGTGTTATGGTTATGTTCTGTAGTAATTCTTTTGTCTTTTTTGGTTGGAGTTTTGATTTTTTTTTTGCTTGTTTTTTGTGTTTTGTTGTGTGATTTTTTTGTTTTTGGATATTGCTTTTTTGGATTGCTCTGGGAGTATTTGGTCTTCGATTTTTTTTTTTGGTGGTGGTGTTTTGTGGTTTAATTTTTTATTGTGTTTGTTGTGTTGTCGTTTGGTTGTTTTTTTTGGTTTTTTTGCTGTTTTTGTTGTTTTTATTTTGGTTGTTTTTGTTTTGGTTTTTTGTTTTTGTTTTTATTTTTTGGCCCATGGTGTCTTTTGGCTTTTGTGTTTGTGCTCTTTTGTTTGTGTTTTGATTTGTTTGTTGGGTTTTTTTTTTTGTTTGTTGTGTCTGTGTTTTTTTGTGTTTTGGGTGGTGGTATTTGCTTTTTTAGTTTGTGGTTGGTTGTGTGTTTGGTGTGGTTTGGGCTTTTGCTTATGTTTTTTGGAGTTCTTGGTATTTTTTTTACTTTTGTGTTGCTGTTGTTTTTTTTTTTTTTCATTGGACTTTTTTTTGTCATTTTGTTGTAATGTTGATTGTGTTTTTTTGGTGTTGTTTTTGTTTTGTTGTGGTTTTTGTGGACTTTTTTTTTTTCTGTGGGTTTTTTTTTTTTTTTAGGATGGCTTGCTGTTTATTTTTTGATTTGTTGTCTATTTGTGTGTTGGTTTTTTTTTTTTGGTTTGCTTTTGTTTTTTTTGGGTTGTGGTTTTTTTTTATTTTGATTGGAATGTTTTATTGTGTCTGCTTTTTTTTTCTTGTTGTTTATTGTGTTTGGGATTCTTTTTTGTTGTTGTTTTTTTTTTTGTTGTGTTTTTTGTTTGTTATTGTTTTTTGTCCTGTTTTTTCTTTTTTTTGTTTTTTTCGAGATGTGTGTTTATCTGAATTTGTTTGTGTTGGACATTATTTTTGTTTTTTTCTTGTTCTTGTTTGTGTTGTTTTTTGGATCTTTTGTTTGTTGGTTTTGCTTGGTTTTATTATTTTTTGTTTGTTGTGGGTTTGTATTTGTTTGTTTTGGTTGTATTTTTTTTTTGTTTTTTTGGTGTTTCTGTTTGTTTGTTTTTTTTGGTTGTTTTTTTTTTGTTTTTTTTTTTTAGTTTATTTTTTTTTTGTTGCTTGTATCTTTTGGTGGGATGGATTTCTTTTGTCTGTTTTTTGTGTTCTTCTTTTTTTTTTATGTTTGTGTTTTTTTTCTTGTTGGATTTTTATGTTTATTATTTTTGTTGTTGTTGTTCTTTTTTTGTTGTGTTTTTTTGTTGGATGTATCTACTTTTTGTGTTTATTTTCTTTTTTGATTGTGGTTTTTTGTTTTATGTTTGTGTAGTTTTGTTTTTTTTGTGGTTTGGTTTTGGTGTTTTTCTTGTATGTTTTTTGTTTGTTTTGTTTTTGGCTTTTTTGTTGTTTTTTTTTTGTGGTGGTTGTGTGACCTCTCTTGTTTTTGTCTTTTTTTTTGTTTTTGTGTGTTGTTGATTTTTTTTTTTGCCTTTTTGTTGATGAGTTGTGTTTGGTGTTGGTGTTTTTTGGTGTTTGTGTTTGTTGTTTTTAATTTTCTTGTTTTGTTTTTTGTTTTTTGTTCTTGTGTTTGTTTGGAGTTTTCTTGTTTTTTTTTTGGTGTGTGTGTGTTCTGGATTTGTATTGGTTGGATTGTGGGTTTTGATGTTTGTGTTGTGTTGGTGTTTTTTTTTTATTCTGTATCTTGCTTCTATTGCTTACTATTGTTCTTTTTTTTTGTTCTATTGGTGTGTTGGACTGTGTTGTTTTGGCGATTTGGTCTCCTGTGGATTGTTTTCCGTTTGGTTTTGGTGTTTTTGTTTTGGGTCCTGCTTGGTTTTTGTTTTTGTTTTGTTTGTTTGTGTTTTGTTTGTTTGCTTTCTTTGTTTTTTTTTTTTTGTTAGTTTTTGTTTTGTTTTGGTTTTTTGTTTTTTATCGGTGGTGGTTGTTTTGTTGTTTCTGGCTTGTTTTGTTGTTTTTTGTCTTTGTGATTTTGTGGTTGTTTGTTTTTTTTTTTTGGAGGAGGTTGTGGTTTACTGTTTGTTTTTTGATTTTGTGGTAATTTCTGAGTGTTTTTCGGTTGGTCTTTTATTTTTGTTTGTTATGTGGTTGGTTTGTTTTTGTTTGGTTTTTTTTCACTTTTTGTTTTTGTTATGTTGTTTGTGGTGGTTGATTCTTGTTTGTTGTTGTGTTTTTTTTGTTTTTTGATATTTTGTTTTTTTGTTGTTTTGTTGGTTTTGGTCATTTGGGTTTTTTTTGGGTTGTTGTTTGGTGTTGGTTGATTTAGTGTGTTTCTTTATCTTTTTTGGTTTGTATTTTGTTGTTGTGTGTGAAATGTTGGTTTTATTTTTTATTTTGTTTTGGAGTTTTTGGAGTGTGGTGTTTTGTGATTTGTCGTCTTTTGGTGCGTCTGGTTCTGTGAGTTTATGGTTTGTTTTTTTGTAATTTCTTTGATTGTTTTTGGTTTTTTGGTGTGGTTTTGTTTATCTGCTGTTTGTGGTTGATTTCTTTGTTTTGTGTTTTGTTATTTGGGCAAGGGTTTTTGTTTGTCTTTGTTTTGTGTTGTTTTGTTATGGTTGTGATTGTGTTTTTCTTTATTGCTTGTGTTTTTTTTTTAGTTTTTGTTTTTTTTTGGTTTGTATGTTTTGTTGTTGTGTTTTTTCTTTGTTTTTCTGTTGTTTTTTTTTTATTTGTGTATGGTTTTGTCTGTGTTTTTTTTCTTGATTTATTGGTTTTTTTGGGTTTTTGTGTTTATTCTGTTTGGTTTTGTTGTAGTTTGCTTTTGTAGTTTGTTTTTTTAGTTGTTTTTGGTGGTGTTTTTTGGTCGGTTGTGGTTATGTTTTTTGTGCGTTCGTGTGTGGTTTCAATGTGGAGTTTGTGTTTCGTTTGTTTGTGGGTGACAGCTGAGGGTGGGGTGGTGTTCTTGCTTTTGTGATGTTTTATTTTGTTTTCTTTGGCTTTGTTTGTTTGGTTTGGTGTGTTGGTATGGTGTTGTTTTGTTTTTGTGTTTTTTTTTTTTTTTTTTTGTATTTTTTTTGTTTTTTTTGTTTGATTTGGTTTTTTGTTTTTGTTTTTGTTGTGTCTTTGGTTGCTGTGTGCTGGTCTTCTGTTGTTATGGGTATGTTGATGGTTTATTTCTTTGTTTGTGTGTTTTTTTTGGTAATGTTGTTGGGTTTTTGTTTGATTTGGGGGCTTTTTGTTGGTTTATTGATTTGTTTATTCTTTGTGTTTGGTTTTTTGTTTTTTTTGGTTTTTTGGTTTGGTTACTTTGTTTGTCTTTTTTTGTGTTTTTTTTTTGTTTTTTTTATTATTTTGGTGGGATGTCTTCTTTCTTTTGTATCTTTTTTTGCTGTTTTTTGTTCTTTGGTGTGTTTGCTTTTTGGAGTATTTGTTTCTTGGTGATGTCTTGGTCTATTTTTTTTGTTGTTTCTTTTCTTTGTTTGGCTTGTTTGGTGTTTGTATTTTTTTGGTTATTTATGTTAGATTCTTTGTGTAGGGTTGTGCTCTGGGATTGGTTGTGTGATTTGCTTCTGCTCCCCCTGCCCTTGTCCCCCCTCAGCCCTCCTTTTTTCGTTTATTTTGTTTTTGGAGGTTCTGTTTTTTTTGTTGGTTTTTTTTGTGTTTTGTTTTGTGTTGGACATGTTGTGGCTTGTTTTGGTTTTGTTGGATGTTTGCTTTTTTGTTAGTTTGTTGTGTTTATTGTTTTTCTTTTTTTGTTTTTTGATTCTTGGTTTATTTTTGCCATATGTTTTGGGTTTGGCTTTTGGTGCGGTGATTTTTTTTTCTTTGTGATTGTTTCTTTTGTTTTGTGTTTTTTTTGGGGTTTCTTTGTTTTTTCTGTTGTGGTTTTTTGTGGAGTTTTTTTGTTTTTTTGTGTTTTGTTTTTTGTGATAGTTTGTGTTTTGTTGTGTTTTTTTTTGTCGTTGTATGGATTGTGTTTTTGGGTTGTTTTTTTTTTTTGTTTTGGTTTGTTTTGTTTTATTGGGATCTATTTTTTTGTTTATGTTTTGGATTTTTTTTATGTTCTGGGTTTTTGGTTTTTTTTTTGTTGGTTGTTATGTTTGTTTTGTTTGTTTTGTTTGCTTGTGGTATGTGTTTGTGGTTGGCATTTTTTTTGTTTTAATATTTGTTGTATTTTTGTTTGATTTGTTTGTTGTTTTGTTGGGGGTTGGAGTGTTGTTTGTTGGTGCTAGGGTTTTTTTTGGATGGTTTGATTTTCTTCTTGATTGGTTTGATGCTTATATTTTTTGGGTTGTTTTTCGGTTGTTTGATTGATTTTTGGAGTTGTGTGTTGGATTTTGGAGTTTGTGTTTGCTATGCTGTTATTGGTTTTGCTTTGCTTCTTTCTGGGTTTTGTGTGTAATTTGGTTTTTTATGTTTATGGATTTTTGTTGTGTTGTATTGTTGGAGTTTTGGTTTATGTTGATTTCTTGTATTGATTGTTTTTGTTGGATTGCTGGTGTGTATTTCTCTTTGTCTTTGTGGGTTGTTTTTTAGTTAGTTGCTCTTGTTTTGTGTGGATTTGTTTTTTTTGGAGTGTTTTCATTGTGTTTGGTGTATTATTTTGTTTTTGTTTTTTTTTGTTGTGTTGTTGATTGTTGGTTATTTATCTTTTGGCTTTTTTTTGATGGGTTGTTATTATATTTTATTTTGTTTTTCTGTTATACTTATTTTTTTTTTGCATTGTTTTTTTGTGGTTATGGTTGGAATTGTGCCTTATTTTTGTCTGGTTGTTTTTTTGGATTTTGTTTTTTTGTTTTTTTGGTGTTTTTTTGCTTGTTTGTTTTGATCTATGATTTGTGGTTTTTGGGTTTTTTTTTTGTTGGTTTCATTGTGTTGTTGCTGGGTTGATTTTCATTTTTTTTTTTTTTTTTTTATTTTTGTGGATGTTGTATCTTGGATATTGTTTGGATGTAGGTTTTTTTTTTGTCGTTTTGGTGCTTGTTGTGTGCTGTATTTTTGGTTTTTTTTTGTGTTTTTTCTTGCTTTTCTTTTTTTGTTTGTTTTTTTTTTTTGTTTGGAGTTCTGTTGTTTTGTCCCTCTTTGTTTTTTTTGGTTGTTTTTTTTGTATTTTTTTGTTGTTGTGTTTATGTTATGTGTTGTTTTGTTTGTTTTTGTTCTTTGGACTGTTTGTGTATATTGTGTTTTTTTTGGTGTTTGTGTTGCTGTTTTTATTTTTTTTTGTCTTTAGTTGGTTTTTCTGGCTTTGTTGTTGTTTGTGTTGCCTCTTTTGTGTTTATGTTTTTTTTTTTTTTATTCTTTGTTTGTTTTGTTTTTTTTTATTTGTGGTGTCTGTCTTTATGTTTTTTTTATGTTATTGGGCATCCTTTGTTTTTGTTTGGGAGTTTTTGGTATCTTTTTGTTTTGCTTGTTTTTTTGTTTTGTGGTTTGTTGCTTTTGTCTGGTGTGTGTTTGGTGAATTTTTTTGTTTTTGTAATCTTTGGTTTTTTCTTTTTTTCTTGTGGGCTGTCTTTTTTTTTTTTGTATTTGGGATTTTTTTTGCTATTTGTTGTTTGTTGTGTTGGTGTGGTATTTTTTATGGATGTGTTATTTTTTTTTTTGTTTGGTTATGTGTTTTTTGTAATTTTTATTGTGTTGTTATTTGGTTGGTGGTGTTTTTTTTGTTTTGTTTTTGTGGTTTCTGTTGTTTTTTTTTTTGTCTAGTCATGTTCTCTGGTATTGTTTTGTGATTTTTAGTGGTAGTTTGTTTGTTTTTGGTGTTTGTTTTGTTGGATTTTGGTTGTTGTCTTGTGTTTTTGTGAGTTGCTTTTTTTTTGTTATTTTTTGTGTTTGGTTTTTTGCTGGTGTTGTATGGTTTGGATTTCATGTTTCTTGTTGCTTTTCTTATTTGTATTTTGTTTGTTTGCCGTTTTGTTTTTGTGATTTGTATGGTCTTCTTTTGGTTTGTTTTTTTTTTTTGTTTTTTTTATCTAGTCTCTTGGTTGTTTTTGCAGGGGTGCTTGTTTTTGTGGTGGGGGTTGGTGTTTGGGGTTGTGCGTTTGTGTGTGGTTGGGGTTTTGTTGAGGCATGGTGTTTGGCGTGCAGTGGTGATTGTGCGGGGGGGGTGGTGTGGGTGTCGGGGTGGCGGGCGGGGGGTTGGGGGGGGGTGGGGTAGGGATGATGGGTGAGGCGGGAGGGGTGTTTGTGTGTGGCGCATGGGGGGGGATCATGGGGTGGGTGGCAGTGGGGGGAGTGATGCGGGGGTTGGGGGGCGTTTGGTGTGGTGTGGGTGTGTGGCCGTGTTCTGGGTTGTATTCTGTGGAGGTGTTGGGTGAGAGGTGATATGGCCTGTGGGTTAACTTGGGGGGGGGGAGGGTGGTTTGGTGGGGGGGGGGTGGTTGGTGGTGGGGGTGTGCGTTTAAGTGGGGTAAGGGTAGTGGGTGCTTCAGGGGGGATTGGTGGGGGGTGGTTGTCCGGGTAGTGGTGTTGTTAGGTGGGATTAGTTGTTGTGTGGTTGGACGTGGTGTCATTATGGGATGGGGTTTGTGGGTTTTAGAGTCATCGGCTGTTATTGTTTGGTGCTTTGTTCTGGGAGTTTGTTGTTGGTTCTAAATGGTTTGTTTTTTGATGGTTGGTGGGGGTGGGGGGGGGGGGGGTGGGAGTGGTAGGGGGGGAGGGGGGGGGGGGGGGGGGAGAGGGTGGGGGGTGGAGGGGGGGGAGGCGCTGGGGGCGTTGGGGCGTGGTGGGTGGGGGGGTGGGGGGGTATGCTGCGCTGTGAGTTGGGTTCGGTGCTTGGTCTGCGTGTGGCGGAGTGGCGGGTATTGCTGTGTGTATGGTTTGATGTGGTTTGGTGGGGTGTTGCTTTGTGTTTTTTTCTTGTTGTTTTTTTGCTGGTGTGTTTTTTCTGTTTTGGTTTGTTTTTGCTCTTGTTGGTGTTATATGTTGTGGTGTGGTGTGGGTTGTTTTTTTGTGTGGTGGGGTTTGGTTGCGGGGTGTGGTTGGCTGGGGGTTCGTTTTGTGTCTGAGGTGTGTGAGGTGTGGTTTGGGGGGTGATGTATGAGCTTTGTTGGGTTTTTGGTATAATGGATGTTTGGGATCACTTGGGGAGTTTTGGAGGTGTTTGGTTGTGAGCGATGGTTGGTGGAGGTGGTGTTGGTTTGTGTGGTGTGGGGTGTTTATTTGCGGGGTTGCTTTTGGTGGTTTGTTTGTTGTTTGTTCTTGTGTCTTGATGCTGAGTTGGCTTTGTGTTTGAGGGGTGGTTTTTTGCTTTTGGTCTTTGGTTGGTATTGTTGTTTGGTGGTTTTGGTTTCTATCATAGAGTGGGGGGTAAGTCATGGTCGGGGGGGGGGGTGGTGGTTGGAGCGGCGGCGTTGTTGGTGGGTGGTGGGGGAGTTGGGGGGGTACTGGGGGTGTTTGTGTCGGAGTGGTGGTTTTGGTTTTGATTTTGTTTTGTTTTTTTGTTTTGGTTTATGGGGTTTTTTTTTGTTTCGTTTTTTGTGGTTGTCTATTTGTGTTTGAGCTTGTTTTGTGGATTTGTCTTCTGTTTTGTGTTTTGTTTGTTTTTTTTGGTTGGTTTATGTGTGTGTGTTGGGCTTGGTTTTTTTTTTGTTGAGCTTTTTGTGTTTGGTGTGTTTTTTGTTCTTAGATTGCGTTTTGTTTGTTTAATGATTTTGGATTTGTTTCTGTTATTTTTTCTGGTTGTTTATGATGTTTTTGTTGTTTTTTGGTGTTTTTTTTGTTGTTGGATTGTGTGGTTTGTTTGTATTCTGGGTTGGTTTTGTGTTTTTTGTTTGTTGTCTTTGTTTGATTGTTGTTTTGTTTTTGTTTTTGTTTTTTTGCTTTTGGTTTTATTTTGCGGTTCGTTGTTGTTTTTTTCTTTGTGTGTTGTGGGGCTTCTTTGTTGGAGCGTTTTTGTTGTGGTTGGGTTGTGTTTTTTTTTTTGTTTTTTTTGTTTTGCGTTTTTGTTTGTGTTTGTTTTGTGTGGAGTATGTTGTTGTGTGGATGTTTTGTTTTTGTATTGGTGTGTTTCTGTTTATTGTGTTGTTTTCATGGTGGTTGTGGTGTATTTTTGTTGGTGGTTATTTTGGTGTTGTTTGGTTTTTGGTGTTGTATTAGTTGTGTTTTAATGTTTATTGTGCTTCGGTTTTTTTTTTGTTTTTGTGCGTGATCTGTTGTTTTTTGGTTGTTTGTATTTTTGTGGTTTTTGTTGTTTTGTTTTTTCTTTTGGTTGATTGTTTTTTGTTTATTTTTTTCGTGCTTGTTTTGCATTTTTGTTTTTGGGTTTGTTGCTTTTGGTGTTGTGGGTTGTTGTTGCTTTTGTTTTGTTTTGAGTGTTTTTTGTTTTTTTTTTTTGTGATGTTTTTTAGGTGTGTTTTTTTTGTGTTTTGTTTTTTTGTTCTTTTATTCTTGCTTTTTGGATGTTTTGTGGTTTATTGTTGTTTTGTGTGATTTTTTTTGGCTGTCTTGGTTGGTTTTGTGTTTTTTGGTGTTGTGGAGTTGTTTGTTTGGATTTTGTGTGTTTTTTGTTGTTTTGTTGTGGGATGTGTGTTTTTTTTGGTTCTGTGGTGTGGTGGTGTTTTGGGTGTTGCTTTTTTTGGGGTGTGTATGGGCTGGTGTTGTGGGGTTTTGGGAATTTGCTGTGTTTTTTTTTGGGTTTATCCTGGGTGGATTTTTGTGGTGTGGAGGATGTTTGGGTGTTTTTATTTTCTTGCTTTTTTTATTGGTTTTTTGTTTGTGGTTTGTGCTTTTGTTTTGTGATTGTTTTGTTGTTTTTTGTGTTTGTTTTCTGTTTGTGGTGGGTTTGTGTTTTGTGGGTGAGCTTGGTGTTTGTATCTTGTGTTTTGTTGTGTGGTTTGGGGGTGTTGGGGATTTTGTTGTTCTTTTGGAGTAATATGTGTTTGGTGGAGATTGGTTGTGTGGTAGCGGTTGGGTGTCTTGGGGGTGGGTGGGGTGTGGTTGCTGGGGGGTTTGGTGTTTGGGGGCGGTGTGTTGAGTGGTGGGTTTGGGTGTTGATGGTGTTACATAAAGAAGTGTTCCTGAGGTCTCAGATTTGTCAAACTTAGTGTTCACATTCTTTTCCTTGTCAATGGTTTTAAGCTTATTCTTGAGTTCAAATATTGTCATCAAAAGATCTTGATTTTGAGCCCGCACATCAGCATAAGCATATGTCTTTTGATTAACATGTTCAATCAACTCATCAAGCTCTTTTTGATGTTGAGTGCATGTTTCTTTTATTGAATTGAAAAACTTTTGATATTCAAGTTTGATATTTTCTCTTTCTTTAACAATAGAATCCACCTGAGTTTTTAGCAACACATTCTCTTTATTCAATGTTGACAATTTTGACTTTCAAGAGACGTCACAATTCATTTTCTCTTTTTGATGTTGTAGTTTGAGTTGGAAGTCAATACTTTGAGCTTGTGATCGCTTAAAATCATTTTCAAGAATTTTGATTCTTTTGAGTAAATTGGCTTGGATATCTTTTGAGTGACTTGAACTTTTCTCAAGTTCATTTCTTAACGTCTTATTTTTCTGTTCTTGAACAGAAATGATCATACAATCTCGAATTTCTCGAGTCAAATATACTTCTAAAAGTCGATCAATTTCTGTTTGTAAAACATTCTCTTTTCTGTTCGATTGATTCAAAAATATTTAACATTTCCTATACTTCGTCAATGAGTTCTTGTTGAAGCTCTTTCAAAGTCGTTGACAAAGATTCAGACATCGAAATTACATTAGTTTTATAAAACTCTCTTAAAGAATTTTGACTATCAGATATCCATCTCCTTTTTCTATCTTCTAAAAGAGTGACATCAATTTCTTGTTTGTAAAAGCGCTTACTTTGCTAACCCTATTTTTTCAAACATTTTTTAGCAATTTTACTCTCTTTTGGCATTTGTGGATTTAATAAATCCGATGTATCTTCTTCTGTCTCAGAACTATCATTGAAAGTAGAAGGAATTGAAAAATATGTTTGTTCAGCAGAAGGTTCTTGTTGAGGAACAAATGTGTCATAAAGAGCATCTAATTTTTCATAATTAAGTTTAACCATTTCGTTTCTCATTTTCAATCGACTTTCTTTCGCATCCTCTAAAGTTTCCTCAGAATCAGGTGAATCTATTTTTAAACTAGTGTTATGAAGCATTTCATCACCATACATTTTGGGTTGTGCTGCAATGGCTTTCTTGAGACGTTTGGGATTTTTATAACCCAACCCAGCTTTGAGAAAAGGATCATAAACTTTATTTGGTTCTGTGCTAAGCATGTGAATTGTTTGAATTGATTGACCCATTTTATAAACAATTCGATCTTGAGAACTCAATTTCTCTTCGAGATCACAAATATCTTTAAGATATCGATTTTCTCATTCTTTGAAATCCTTTTTAGCTAACTGAGTTTCATGTTGAATTATTATCTATTCATTTTCAGTTTTGAAAAAATCACTTTCAATTTCACTTTTTCTTTCAAAATTCGCTCAATGGTGTCCTTATCAGCACGTATTTTAGGTTCCAACTCTTCACATGTTTCTTTATACTTTGAACATTGAATTGTTTTTTACTCAAATGTTTTGACCTGATCCTTAAACGTCTCAAGCTCCTTTTGTAGCAACTGTTTTTGCTTTTTAAGCTCATTGTTTAATCGTTTTTTATTTTTAGCTTCTCTTTGAACATTATATGCCAGCATTTTAATATCATGATATTCATCATGAGCAGTTTAATCATAAATATGATATTATAATCAATTTTCACATATGGATCATCAAATATGATATTATAATCAATTTGATCATCATTAGATATGTGAATAATAGTTTTACGTTGCACACGATTCACTTGTTCATGACCCATGGTTGAAGCATTTACCTCACTAACAGACTTTGCATCATAAGATGGTTCAGATGCAGCATTATCATCAGCTGGTTGAATTCGAGCCATCATAATTACTACAGCAGTTGACTCTTCTAATGTCTCATCTCCATAAGAATTATCGAGCATGAAATCATTTTCTTCATCCTGAAGGTTGCTTCCAGATTCATCTTTCATCGCTAGCAACATTTGTTCTCTGAAATACCTTGCATCACGAACTCTTGGTTTCTGAAAATCACGAGCATAGTGGCCTTTTTCATTATAGTTATAACAATGAACATTTGCTTTTCCCGAATTTGACTCAGTTTGTGGAACACGCTGAACAATCTGATTGCTTTCATCATTCCCAATTCCTACATTAAATGCTTGATTCCTGTTTTGTCTCCCTGCATTCCTGTTACCATTTCCACCATAACCTGTATTCTTGGTTTGTATATCAACTCTACCATCTTGAATCACAGCTTGATTTCTTGTGTTTGATGAAGTATGAAGACGATTATTGGTAGGTATGGAGAACTTCTGAGTGATTGCTCGAGCTAATAATTTCATGGCACTTGTAAGATTATCTTCTTGAGAATCCCCTTGTAACTCCCCTTGATACTCGTCTTCATAATCAGCAATTGATGAAGGATGTGTGACATAGTATGGTTGTGGTGAATAAGAAGAATTTGCATGAGATTGTGACGAAGAAGCATTTGAATGAGCAAGAAGGGCTAATGGATCATGATTCTTGTCATCTTTCTTTTCTTTGGATGCTTGAACATGTGGTTCGAATTGTACTAAAGAATCATACAACTGATCATTTAAAACTACATCTCGTGTTTGATTGTAACGAACCATAGTAACATATTTGCTCCATTCGGGTTGCAAACAATTGAGAAACTTAGTGTTGATTGCCACTAGAATAAGACAAACATTATTACGATCCATAATATTCACAAGTGTTGTCAATCTTTCACACACGGATTCTAATGATTCTCCTTCCTTTGCTTCAAATTTTTCAAACTCATCCATGATTCGTGAGTGTCTCACATGATTAGTAACATCAGAACCAAACATCAACCTTTTAATTCGTTCCCACATATCCTTCGCATTTTTGCACGCATCCAATGAATTGTATATATCATTGGTTATAGCTTGAAGAAGATAATTCATGACTCTCACATTAGCAATGTATTGCTTCTTGTTTCCCTTAGTCATTTTGGACAATGGTTTAAGTATCTGCTCAATAGGCTTGTCTGGATTAGGAATCATTGGTCTGACATAATGTCCTTTCTCAATTGAATGCCACATTCGATCCCCCTTTTCAAGCTTATTATCTAGAAACCTTCTGAACCTACTCTCCCATGGAATATAATTCCCTTTCTCAAGCATTGGAGGTCTATCATTAGCTCCCGAGTCAGTTAAAGTTTGTTGATTTGAAGTAGACATGTTGTGTTAAATAATTACAATGCAAACTTGGATCGATTTACCGAGCAATGACAACCTTGTCTTGTATTACAACACTTTTGATTGAAGTAACCTTAAAGAAAGTAAACCTCGATTTGTCACGAAAGTCTAAGTAACACGTAAGCTTAATTCGAAAGCTCAATTTTCCAAGATTAAAAGATACGAAACCTCTTTCACTGTGTTACGAAACCCAAATAATGAGATACAAAATCTATGAAACAATGTTACGAAACCCAATAATTGTGTTACGAAACCTTTAAAACAGTTTACGAAACCCCAAAACTATGTTACGAAACCTCTTCCAATGAGATACGAAACCATCCAATATGAAAACTATGTTATGAAACCTCTTGTTTATGAAACCAAGTCTTACGAAACCTTAACTGTAATACGAAACCTTCAGATAGTAAACTGTGTTACAAAACCTCTCATATGAAACCTGTGATACAAAAGCTTGAAGTACGAAACCAAAACCAATATTTTGATACGAAACCTCTTGTTTACGAAACCACAAATATACAAAAGCTTCCACAATCTATGAAACCAAACGGTTTCCGAAAGCTCCAATTTACAAAACCTCCTTTCGTAAATCCCAAATTACCTCTAATTTTGTAAAATCCAAGAAATTTCTTACTTTTGTAAATTCTTAGCTACGAAACCTACTAAAAATCTATCAATATGATTTTAAGCATTTTAGAGTGATAATATCAATGTTATCTTTTCAAATTGATAAAATTCTAGATTACGAAAGCTATAGAAAGTGTTATAAAAGTGTTGGGATTAAAAGCTTCTTGATGATGTTTGGAAGTAACTGCTGCTAAGTTAGTGCTACTGGAATAAAAGTTAATGCTGCTACTTACAACTGCTGAAAGATTACAACTGCTAGAAGAGTTTCTACTGTCAGAAGGATAAGGACAAGAAAAATAATTAAGATGAAGATTGTTTATCAAGATTACTTATAGGATACGTATGAGATATTTTTGTAAAATATACGTATAAGTTATTTGTTTAGAAGATCATGATAACTTAGGAAAATATTATAAGCCTGTTAAGACTCCTTGGTGTATAAAAGGAGTATCTAGGGTATAGAGTTTAATGTACCAAACACATATACATTCATACGTTTTTTGTTATATAGCTTCAAGGTTGTAAACCCTAGTACTACACATAGTACTCGTATTATTGATAATAATATTGGAGCTTTTTAGTAATATCATTGTTCATACATTGTTCATACAGTTTACTGTTTTATTAATATTCTTCTAAGTATTAAAGAGTAGATTCCGCATACTCTTTAGTATTCACAAAGTTTCTACCATAGTTGTTTTGGATTTATCCAAAGTAGCTTAACCTTTACAAGCTAAGGAATCGATCTTAAGTAGGGATCAACAAGTGGTATCCGAGCTTATGTTCTAAAACTTTGATCTAGAAGAAACTAACAAGAATAACTCTTTACTCATAAGGAAGAGATGGATCTAGAGACTGCACAAACCACTACTACTGCAAAGTTGCCCATTCTCAAACAGGGTGAATATGATATGTGGAGGCTAAGGATTGAGCATTACTTTCAAGTACAAGACTATGCTCTATGGGATGTCATAGAGAATGGAAACTCATTCAAACTAGTAGCCCAAACAACAACAAATGCTGATGGTACCTCAACTACACTAATACCAGGTCCTGTAACTACTAAAGAAAAGGTTCAAAAGAAGAATGATGTAAAGGAAAGAAGTATGTTACTTATAGCACTTCCAAATAAACATCTAATGACATTTAATCATTACAAAGATGCAAAGACTTTGTTTGCTGCTATACAAACAAGATTTGGTGGTAATGAAGCCATAAAGAAGACTCAGGAGACTCTTTTGAAGCAAATGTATGAGAACTTTAGTGCTTCAAGCACAAAGTCTCTTGACTCTATTTTTAACAGGCTTCAAAAGATTGTAAGTTAGCTGGTTGTCTTGGGCGAAAATATTTCACAAGAAGATCTCTATTTGAAATTTTTAAGAAGTCTACCTTCTAAGTGGAATACTCATGTTGTGGTCTAGAGGAATAAACCTGATCTAGACACAATAAGCTTTGATGATCTCTACAAAAATTTCAAGATTGTTGAACAAGAGGTTAAAAGAACTACAAGCTCAAGCTCAAGTTAAAATTCTCAGAACATGGCTTTTGTGTCATCTCCTAGCAGTACTAATGAAGTTAATAATGCTTATGGCGTTAGTACTGCTAACACTCAAGTTATCCCTGCTAGTACTCAAGTTAGCATTGCTAGTACTCAAGTTAGTACTACTAACTTAAGTGATGCCACTGTTTATGCATTTTTGGCCAGTCAACCAAACGGGTCTCAACGTATACATAAGGACCTTGAACAAATCCATGAAGATGACTTAGAAGAGATGGATTTGAAGTGGCAGTTAGCATTGCTGAGCATGAGGACAAGAAGGTTTTTCCAGAAAACTGGTAGAAAGATCACTATCAATGGGAGTGACACAGCTGGGTATGACAAGTCCAAGGTGGAGTGTTTCAACTGTCACAAGATAGGACACATGACAGGGAGAGTGCAGAGGACAAGAACTTCCAAGATGGCAGGAACAGGAATCAAGACAGCTCTAGAAGGACTATAAATGTGGAAGAAACTTCTTCCAAAGCCATGGTGGCTATTAATGGAGCTGGTTTTGACTGGAGCAATATGGCAGATGATGAAGTCCCTACAAACATGGCTCTTATGGCTTTTTCAGACTCTAGGGTACATAATGACAAAACTTGTTCAAAAATCTGTTTAAAAAGCTTTGAAACTCTTAAAACTCAACTTGATGATTTAAGAATAGAGTTTAACAAATCTAAGTTCAGTTTTACTACTATAAAGAGGGTTAGCAACTAACGAAGAACAACTTTTCTTTACAGACAAAGAATGAGGTTATTTTATAGAGCAACTTGCCCCTGTTCTTTAAAAAAGCGGATCATCTCATATAAAGACTTAGAAATTAGTATGCTTAAAAGTGAGTTAGAAAAGTTTAAGCAAGAAAAAGAAAACAATCAACTTAAAATTGAAAATTTTAAAAATGCTTCTAAGAGTCTAGACAAATTAATAGGGAGTCAAATAACTGATAAAAGCAGAAAGGGTGGGGGTTTGTACCTTATAAGATGTTCCACCTCCTCATACCATGATAATTTCAACGCCCCAAATCTTGATTTGTCCTACTCTAGTATAGAGGAGTTCCAACAACCTGAGTTTGAAGGCTATGGACCTAAGACTAGTAAGAGTGTTAGTGAATATATTTCTAATGAGGTTAGGGAAACTCCTGATGCCCCTTTGGTTGAGGAGTTGTGCCAGAATGAATAAGGTTTGAAGAAGAAAAAGAAAAACCCCTTTTTTTTCCCTAGTTTATACACTCTATTTGAGTGTATCTTAGTGTAGGATTTCCCTTAGGAAACCTGCACTCTTGGTTTACACTTGTGCAAAAGTGCACCGGTACTAACAAAAAGTTAGTACTGCTGATACTTTACACTACCAGTATTAACTAAATAGTTAGTACTACTTTCACAAGTTAGTACTGCTGGTACTTTACACTACCAGTACTAACTAATAAGTTAGTACTGCTGCAACAAGTTAGTACTGCTGATATTCAAATCCCAATCTAAGCCAGTAATTGTAGGATTGAATAGCTTATCTTTTAGCATTTTAAAGTCTAGTTATAGCTTAATATAGAATAAGTCTTAGATTACATTTTCTAGCTTATTTTCCTAGCTTATTTGAGAGTTTCAGCCCAAGTAGCCTTTATTAAAGTTGTTCCCCCTAGCTTCCTTTACAACTTTGCTCTTTTAAGTTTTTGATGATAAGCACTTTTCAAATTTCTCCTTAAATCAGGCCTTAGTTTGTTGTCGGGATAGATTCTCAGGGTAGAAAGTGTAACTTTTCGATTTTAATTGTGTTTCAGTTAGTCCCTCCGTTAGTTTGTTAGTTTTCCCAGTTAGTCCTTTTCCTTTTTGCACCATTAGTCCTAAGATTAAGTAGTTAATTAAGTTTTATAGTTTTAATTAGTGATTAGGTTTAAATTTTAATTAGTTTAATTAAACTTTTATAAAAAGATAAAAATTAGGGCTTTTATTTTTAATAATTTCCGGAACTTTTTCTTTATCTAGTGAAATTTTAGTTTACATTTTTAGGGATTTAAATTTGTTTACTTGCTTAATTGTCATTATTTGTTGTTTAGTAGTAATAGCTTATCCAAAATATCTTTGTTCCATTCAAATCAGGATCCGAACCTAAACGTGGTTTCAATTTCACTAGTCGTTGGGGAAACGACCCGGGTGATCATACTTACCCGGTTTAATATACGTATTTTATATTATATTATATATATTTTTAAGAGTGAATTTTATCAAGGGTGACTTGGTAACTTTCTTAATTACTCTTTTAAAAGTATTATATTTTTATGATATATTCTATAGTATAATAAACTGCAATCAGTTTTTGGCGCCGCTGCCGGGGACTAGTGTTTACGATTCCTACGTTTTTGTTTGTTGATTTGGTTTGAAGATCCTTTCGTCCTCGAAAGTTTCATTCTTGTTTTAAAATTCAAAAATCCAAAAAAATCAAAAATATAAAAAGTAAAAAATATTTTCCTTTTCTTTTTAGTATAAGTAAAAGATAAAAAAAATAGAAAAATCAAAAACATAAAAAATTGTCCTTTAAAAAAAAAATTTCAAGGAAATCAACGAGATTACTTTTTAAACGACACATTTTGAGGTCGTTCTCTTTTATCTAGCGTTGTGTATTATGAAGTAACGCCCCCAGACACATTTTAGCTGCGACACATTTTTTGGGGTGTTACATTGGCAAAATAAGTCCTTATAGTTATAACTTTGGAATAATGACATTTTCAGCCCCTTTAGTTATAAATTTCAGAAAGTTACGATATATACCCCTTGCATGGAAATAATTTACAAATCAAGTCCAAAAAGCCATGCAAGGTTATTTTAAGATTCCAAATGATATTTGCAGGTTATAGATTAGAATAAGCTAAAATAAGATTTTTTAACGTAACAAAAGTTTAGAAAAAGGATTCGTTAGCTAGAAAATCAAAACGGGTCGTTTTTAGGGTTTTAATAAAAAAACACATGGGTTTGAGGATTCAAAGTTTCAAACAAGAGTTTATATATGATCTTAGTGTATTATGGAACTTTCTAATACATTTATTTTTAAAATTGTTATGTAAAATATGTTAGTTACCTGAGCTAAAATACGTCAAAAAGGTTTTTATGACTCGTAGTCCTAGACATGGCTTTCAAGACTTCGTTTTCGTGCTTCTTGGTTCTATTATGTGCATAGGGACTTCTCTTGATCTTCTATTGTAGTAGGGGATGGCTAAGAAACACCTATTGTGTGTATGAGATGCGTTTTGATGGTATGATGAAAGTGATTGTGTATGTTTATGCGTATTATTATAGTGCTCAAAAACCCTTGGTGCCCAAGTTTTCTTGGCATCTAAGGGTTTATAAGTGTCCTAGCTAGCTGAGGTGAGTAAGAGATGCTAGTAGGATGAGTAAGAAGCTTGAACTAGCTTATGAAGATGTTGAATGGTGTTGGAGGCCGGTAGGGATGGGTGACAAGGTGGGACTTGGCCAACTTTGTGGACAAGGGAGAGTAGGTTGCTGTCCTGGCGGCTTGGTGACATAAGGGTGAGGTCATGGAGGTGCTTGGTTAGTAACTTGGGTTTAAAATGGGTAAAAAAAGAAAGAAAAAGGGTGTCGGGTTTGTTTTATTTCGGGTTAGGGTTTAGGGTTTTAAAATGTGGATTAGGGTTAGGATTAGTGATACTTTAGGGTTTAGGATTAAGGTTTAGTGTTAGGATTAGTGTTAGGATTAAGGATTAGGGTTTAAGATTAAGTTTAGGGTTTAGTTTTAGGTTTAAAGTGAAATTAGGGTTTTAGGGTTTCGTTTAGGGTTTAGGGTTTTAGATTTGGGTTTATAAAGGATTTAAGGTTTAAAAGTCATGCATTAAGTGCTTGTATCTTATGTTAAAGTGGTAGTAAGAAACTAGAATGGAATTTTGGAGGGTAAAATGGACCTAGTTTGACTTTCTTGCATTATTGACTTGTACATTGAGTTTTAGAAAGTTGTAACTTGATTCAGGAGGGAAAAGATATTCAAATGTTGCGTATTGATACTTGTACACATGCTTTAGAGGCTTGCACATTCATTTTATATGTATACATTACATATAATTAGGGTTTTGATATAAACGTTAACGTTTAATGCTTGTTTTGAAATAACGTTTTGAAAAGTACGTTAAATGGATAATGTACTTGGTAAAAATGATATTAGGGCATAAACTTGACATATTAGTTTGTTTACATGATGTAAACATAGATAGAGGTTGCGTGAGCTCGTTTACTTTAGAGATGCAAGTTACGTTGCATAATGAGATAAAGCAAAAATTTCCCTGTAAAAAGGTAGTATATAAAAGGAATCTAATTTAATAGATAGATATTATAGTGCATCTAATTTAACAGATGTATAATTACATTGATGAAAATTGCGGGTTGTTATATTGGTGATGTACACTCTGGTGTTGTTTATGAAAGGAAAACTCATGAAGACCTTCATACTTGTCTGTTTGCTTGTTTCCTATCCCAGGAAGAGCCCAAAAAGGTAATCCAATAATTAAAAGATCTAAGCTGGATAGAAGCTATGCAAGAAGAGCTTCTACAGTTCAAGTTACAACAGGTTTAGACCTTGGTGGATTTACCACATAGTAAAAGATCCATTGGTACTAAATGGGTGTACAGGAACAAGAAAGATGAAAGAGGTATTATGATTAGAAATAAGGAAAGGCTGGTTGCACAAGGTTACACTCAAGAAGAGGGAATAGATTATGATGAGGTTTTTGCTCCAGTTGCTAGGATTGAAGCAATTAGGCTGTTCTTAGCCTATGCCTCATTCAAAGACTTTATAGTATACCAGATGGATGTGAAGAGTGCATTTCTATATGGCAAGATTGAAGAGGAAGTTTATGTCTGTCAACCTCTAGGGTTTGAAGATCCAGAGTTCCCTGACAGAGTTTATAAGGTAGAAAATGCATTTTTATGGTTCTACATTCAGCATCCTAGTGCTTGGTATGAGTTTTTATCAACCTATTTATTAGACAATTGGATTTCTGAGAGGTCGATAGATAGAATTGTTCATTAAAAGAGTTCAAAATTGATATTTCTTACTCTTTCAAGTATATGTTGATGATATCATTTTGGATCTACTAAAAAGGAGTTATGCACTGAGTTTGAGAAATTGATGCACAAGAAGTTCCAGATGAGTTCTATGGGTGAGCTCACTTTCTTCTTAGGACTTTACAAGTGAACAGAAAGATGATGGGGATTTTCATCAGTCAAGACAATGTATGTAGAATGAATTTTGTAGAAGTTTAGTTTTTTCAACTGTGAAGACAGACAAGTTACACCCATGGAGATTCAATGCCATTGTTCAAGGATGCAGTAGCTAAGATGTTGATGTTACTTTATAAGATCAATGATTGGACTCATTGATGTATTTATCATCTTCAAGGCCGATATAATGTTGCTGTATGTGCTTGTGCTAGATTCCAAGTCACACCTTAAAGTTTAACATTTCATGTGTGAAAAGAATCTTTATATACTGAACGTGTCACCTATATTGGGCCTTTGGTATCCTAGGAATCCACTATTTGATTTGGAAGCTTATTTGGAGTGACTATACTGGTGCAAGTTCTGACTGGAAATTCCCCAATCAGGAGGTTTGTGTCAATTTCTTGGAAACAGATTGATTTCATAGCAATGCAAGAAGCAAACTATAGTTGCCAACTCTACTACTGAAGCATATCATGTGGCTGCTGCTAGTTGTTGTGGACAAGTACTCTAGATTTTATAAATCAATGCTAATTATGGATACATATTTCTGAATACCAAGATTATTAATTGACGATGGAAAGCACCAACTACAGAGTTACGAATTACAGTATTTCACTCAAAGACTAAGCAATTGAGATTAGACTCACTTTATCAGAGATTCAATAAGAAGAAGCTTATTCAGATGATCAATATTCACACAGATCAGAATGTTGCAGATTTACTCATAAAAGCATTTATTGTGTGGCAGATTTCATATATCTGATTTCATAGTATTATGAATGCTTAACCTTCTGAAGGTATTGATTGTGGGGAGGTTATTTATGTTATATATGAGGCGCGGATTATGATCAAGTGATGCTTGAAATGGATTGATACATTAAACTATGATGAAATTTAAGTTAGTACTGATTGGGACTACTTTCTACTGGTAAGTATAATTGTCGCTGCTAGTTATACTTCTATTACTACTATGTTAATGTTGTTGTAGTTATACTTTTTACTACTGGTTTGTTATAATTTATATTGTGAGTATAGTCATTTGAGAGAATTGGTGAGCATAAAAACAGTATGAGAGATGTGTGAAAATAAAAACAGATAGAGTGAAATGGTGAGTAAAAGAAATGAGAGAAATAGTGAGCTGAAAAACAAAAAGAGAGATGTGTGAAACAAAAATAGAAAGAGTGACTCTGTGAGCTAAAAGAAATGAGAGAAATTGGTGAGAATCAAAAACAAAAAGAGAGATGTGTGAAACAAAAACAGATAGAGTGACTCTGTAAGCTAAAAGAAATAAGAGAAATTGGTAAGAATGAAAAACAGAAAGAGAGATGTATGACATAAAAATAGACAGAGTGATTCAGTAAGAAAAAGAATTGAGAGATATAGTAAGAATAAAAACAGAAAGAGCACTTGTGAGAATCAAAATTGATGATGGAAATGCTTTTTGGAACGAAATTAGAGTTAATGCTGGTGACTCAAAGTTAATGCTGTTAGGCATAAAACTATAACTACTGCGGTTAAGTTATGCGGTTAGGAATAACACTTTAACTTTATGCAGTGTTAGTTAATGCTTTTTTAGGTATAAACTTACTATGATAGGTTAAGTTATGTTGTCTGGCATTAACTTACTACTGCCAAATCTTAGTTAATCCTGCCAGGTTATGTTAATGTTGTGAGGGGGATTTTCATAATACTTGTTTAAGGGTTTTCAATCACTCATTTCGATCGATTTGATACTTTGATATACTCTCTAATCATAAATACTAACTCCTAATTTTATCAATTCATCATTCAAAACCAACATAATGTTCGAACTAAAGTTTGCTAAAAACTATAATATTTGGTTGCGTTTTTGGAGGAAACCCTGAAGAAAGTGATGGGTTTGAAGGAATTATTGACTCTTTGAATGCAAGTTCTATCAGATATGCGTTAACGGTGAATCCCACCATCTATACTTCATGCATTAAACAGTTTTGGGCTACTGCTAAAGCAAAAACTGTCAATGGGGAAGTTCAGATACAAGCGATAGTAGATGGGAAGAAGGTGATCGTCACTGAGACGAGTGTGAGAAGAGCTCTTTAATTAAAAGATGCTGAAGGTACTGAATGTCTACCCAATGCTACCATTTTCGCAGAACTAGAAAGAATGGGGTATGAGAATCTTACACAAAAGCTTACATTCTATAAAGCTTTCATTTTACCTCAATGGAAATTTCTTATCCATACAATTCTGCAATGCCTTAGTCTTAAGTATACTGCTTGGAACGTATTTAGTAGCACTATGGCCTCAGCTTATCATCTGTCTTGCCACAAACCAAAAATTCAACTTTTCTCCTAGTACATTTTTGATAATTGCGTGAAGAACTTGGAGGGTGGAGTTAATTATATGTATCCTAGTTTGTTGCAAGTGTTCCTTGGATAATCCAGTTGAAGGAATGAGCCAAATACTAAAGAAGTTAAGTTACACCTTCTCACACTAAGAAGGTCTTAGAAAATATGAGCGAGAAGGAAAAGGGTTTTTCTGGAGAGTTACCCCTCCTCCCTATTTTCAAACTATGATGGGTTTAAGTCAAGAAGAGGGTGAGGTTCTGAAAAATGCTACTGTTCCTAAACACATCCCACCATTAATCAATCCATCTTATCAAAACCTCCAAAGAGCAACGCCTAGAAGACCAAGAAACTAAAACAAGGAGTTTCTCAACTAGGTGATCCTACACATACCTATGGCAGATGAGACTAAAAATGTGGAAAGTGTACCCTTTACTTTCCAATCATCAGTACTCTGTGTGTGAGATAGATTGAACTAAATGAAATTTGATGGGACTTTGTACCTCAAAACTTGTCTCAAGGAGTTCTTGACTTGGAGAACACTAAGACCTCTCAAGCTGCAGAGATTGTAAATTAAGGAGAAGGTAAAGAGCATAAAAAAAAAGGAGTAAGTCAAGAACTCTAGGGCTTAAAAGGTTAAAGAAGGTTGGTAGAACTGCAAGAATATAATCCTCTGAAGATGAAGGTTTGGGTGCTCAGGAGGATGAATCCAAACAGGGGAGGAAAATTACTGATCTTGATGCTGATGCAGAGGTTACTTTGGTTGATGAGGCTTATGGGAGGATTGATGATAATTTAATGTTTGATACATAAGTTTTTGATGAGCAGGAAGTTGAGGTTGAAAAGGTAGTTAGTACTGCTGAAGTTACTACTGTCATTGCTACAACAACAACTGTTGATGAGTTGACTATGGATCAGACCCTAATAGAGATCAAAGCAGCTAAACCTAAGGCTGTTACAACTGCTGCTACAACAACTACAATTTCTACTACAAGATCCAAGGCGAGAGGAGTTATAGTTCAAGAGCCAAGTGAATTTAGAACAACAACATCATCTTCTCAAACATCACAACTTCTACAAGCTAAAGAGAAAGGCAAGGCAAAGATAATAGAACTTGAGAAGCCTTTGAAAAAGAAAGATCAAATTTTGGTAGATGAAGAAATTGTACAAAGACTACAAGAAGAATTGCAAGATGAATTAGAAGAAAAGGAAAGGCTGGCAAGACAAAAAGAAGAAGATGATAACTTAATTTCATGGGATAATACTCAAGCTATAATGAAGGCAGATTATGAGTTAGCTCAGAGACTACAAGCATAAGAACATGGTGAGTTGACCATTACAGAAAGATTAAAACTGTTTGTAGAGCTCATGGACAAAAAGAAGAAGCACTTTGCAAAGCTTAGAGCTGAAGAAATCAAAAGAAAACCACCATCCTAAGTCCAAAAGAGGAATCAAATGTGTACTTATTTGAAAAATATGGCTAATTACAAGCATAGTCAGTTGAAGAACAAAAGTTTTAAAGAAATTTAGATGTTATTTGACAATACTATGAAGTGGGTAGATTCATTTGTTCCTATGAATACAGAGGTTGTAGAAGGAAGTAAAAGTCAGGCAGAAGTAAGTAAGAAGAGAACAAGAGTAGAACTTGAGGCTAATAAATCAAAGAAGCAAAAGATAGATAAGAATGTAGAAGCTAAAGTGGATGATGAAGCAGAAATGAAAAAGCTTATGGAGATAGTTCCTGATGATGAGGTAGCAATTGATGCTATACCACTAGCCACTAAGTCCCCAATCATTGTTGACTAGAAAATCATCAAAGAAGGAAAGATGGGATACTTTCAAATCATCAGAGCTGATGGAAGTTCAAGGAGGTATTCATCAATGATTAGGATGCTTCAGAACATTGACAGAGAAGACCTGGAAACACTCTGGAAGTTGGTTAAAGCTAAACATGGGAATACAAGGCCAGAGGAGGCATATGAAAGAGTGTTATGGGGTGATCTGAAGGTAATGTTTGAACCTGATGTAGAAAGTGAAGTATGGAGAAATCTACAAGGATACAATGTGACAGTTTGGAAGCTATTTTCTTCAAGTGGAGTTCATTTTGTGAGATTTCAGAATCTGCGTATCTTTATGCTGGGAGAGAAAAAGTATCCACTCACACTTGCAACTATTATAAAAATGCTCAACAAGAAACTTCAAACTGACCATTGGAATGAGATGTGCTACCAACTTCTGAAACTCATGACAAAATAGGTCAAGAATCCTGGAAGTATTTAAATGCATCCTCCTGGTGATGGTGAAGACTTTTAATGAAGAAACTTAAGATTCAAAAGAAGAATATCAAGTTTAGGGGAGGATTGTTGGGATTAAAAGCTTCTTGATGCTGTTTGGAAGTAACTGCTGCTAAGTTAGTGCTGCTGGAATAAAAGTTAATGCTGCTACTTACAACTGCTAGAAGAGTTTCTACTGTCAGAAGGATAAAGACAAGAGAAAGGATTAAGATGAAGATTGTTTATCAAGATTACTTACGGGATAAGTATGAGATATTTTTGTAAAAGATACGTATAAGTTATTTGTTTAGAAGATCATGGTAACTTAGGAAAATATTGTAAGCCTGTTAAGACTCCTTGGTGTATAAAAGGAGGTTCTAGGGTATAGAGTTTAATGTACCAAACACATATACATTCATACGTTTTTGATATATAGCTTCAAGGTTGTAAACCCTAGTACTACACAGAGTACTTGTATTATTGATAATAATATTAGAGCTTTTTAGTAATATCATTGTTCATACATTTTATTGTTTTATTAATATTCTTCTAAGTATTAAAGAGTAGATTACGCATACTCTTTAGTATTCACAAAGTTTCTACCATAGTTGTTTTGGATTTATCCAAAGTAACTTAACCTTTACAAGCTAAGGAATCGATCTTAAGTAAGGATCAACAAAAAGCTAAACTATGTTACGAAAGCTAAGAAACACTTACGTATGTCAGTTACCGAAACCTCAACTATGATACGAAAGCTCAAAACCTAAAATACGAAAGCTATTTCCTGCCTAAAAGCAGTTACCAAAACCTATTTCCTATTTTATGAAAGCTCTCAAATCCATATTTTCAATCAAATTCAATCCTAAGCAAGTATTTTTTGAAAACTAGTTATTAAACCTACAAATTGATAGTTACAAAAGGTATATTTCAACGTTTTAAGATAAAAAAACTTATCAAATTGTAAGTCTAATCATTCTACGTTCTTACGAAACCTACTTTTCAGCGATACAAAAGTTTTTTGATCGAAAATCCTTACGGTTAAGCTCGATTTGATCCACAAAACACACACTAGATCTCTCTCGGCAATAAATACCACTTGTTATATGTCATGTTTGCATAGTAGATATCATACGAAAGTGAAAGAATATAAGGAGAAGAGATAGATAGTATTTTTCATCATATTCAAAGTTTTCATTCCAAAAGGGAAAATAGAAATAGGAGGGAGAAGTGAATTACAAAATGTAAAGACTTGTATAAATACCCCTCCTAGAGTGTATTTATACTTATTGCTAACCCTATTCTATTTTCCTAACTTTTGTCAAACCTTGGGCAACTTTACTTAACTTTGACAAAGATAGACTTAAATACATTTATAAATACAAATAAAACACCAAACACAACAAACACTATACACCAGACCAATCCAACAAAAAATAAACACTTATCTGGACACTAACAACAAGTTTACAAGTGGCCTTTTGTTTTAGGGTTGCAAGAGTATTATATCTTTTGTGGACCTGTTGTGTCTTGCACCATTATTATGTCTTTGTGTGGTCTTAATTTAATAGTCTTATTATGTAAATGTCAGTTGTGATAGTTTGAAAGTCTTTGTTTGGTAAGAGTCATTTGTGATAGGTTATGTCATGCCTGGTTAGCTATAGTGTGTTTTTTAGGTTCTTTCCTCTTTTAATTAGCTTGTTTAATTGATGAGGGATGCCATATTTTGTATCTTTGTTTTGCTCCTTTTGAGCGGTTTTATAAATGTTGTTGCCTTTCTAAAAAAATGTGACGACATTTATGGAATTACATTAGATTGTTGTAAGCCGAACACGCAAGGTCTAGAAACGTCAACATGTATAAGTTAGGCGTGTAAGACACTATAAATATCCTCCTAGACTTCACTAGGAGGGTGAGGCTCTTCATTTGGTGTGTGTGAAACTCTTGTATTCTCCCTGCTTTCTTAATAAAACACACAATCTTACATTTCTCTCTAGTCTCTCTTTAGAATGTCTTTCTTTTATTTCGAGTCTCTCCGACCTTCCGAATCCTTGTTTGAAGGGAATCTTGGTTCCTTACACTCTTATAGATAACATAAGTAATGTTCGATAAATAAATGACTTGTATAATGTATCCCCTTATTGACAACTCCAATCTCACCATTGTAAGTAGGATTTCAATAATGCATGTTATACTCAACACTTTGGAGACACACACATTACCAAAAAAAAGCTCTCATGACACTCGTATAAGTCATCTTCTTTTCTTTTTTCTCTTCTCATCGCCATATCTCTTACTATATAAATAGTTAAATACTATTCATAAGAAGCATTACGTATTTAACAATGCTAACTTAATCTCGGTTTATTTTTTTTAATCTAATGTTAAATTATATTCAAAGAAAAATAAACTTTTTACAGACAAGATTCTAACATTTTTTATCTTAACAAAAAATCAAACTAACTTAAAATCTCATAATATTCTTCTTGTGCCAAACCAAATGTGAGTGCCGTCTTCGTCTTTCTTGACACCATTCCTCCGCATTGTGCTTAACATATTCCGCACCATAATGTCAATCATTCTCACCAAAATTTTATTGGGGATCGGTTTTCTCCATGTTGTATCTTATTCCTCTCTATCCATAAAGAGTATATGGTAGCTTGGAATGCATTCCTTACAATGAAAAGGCTCATATCGATCCTCTGAGAGATTTGGTTCAAAATATTTGTCCATTCCCACGTAAATTGGGAACCCATCAGCCCCCCACCGACGCTTCCTATATTTCCTTGAGTATAGACAATCGAAGAACAAGTATTCTTGTATCTCCCTTGATTCCGTACAAAAGGAACAACCAACATGAACATTTATATTCCAACACTCCATTTTCTTACCCGTGGCAAGCCTATTTTTTGCTGCGAGAAAAGACAAAAAAGCAAACTTTGGAGTAGTGAAAGAAAACCAAATACCTCGATGACAGTCCCAAGCGGGGAGAGAGCCACGTAGGATTTGCCATGTTTCCTTCGATCGAAACCGGTCAGAGTAAGTATCGTCATTTAAACGCCACAGAAACTCATCCTCTTGCCTATGAACACGTTGTTCTTTCAACATCAAGATTTCATGCTCAACTTGATTAAGAAGAGCATTTCGATGTATTCGCCTCCTGAATCCCGCTTTATTTTACTAAAAATAGACATCATATAACATTATTAGATTTGATTAAGTACGAAATCAATAATATTTGCTTTAGGATCAATTATCATCACTTTTTAAGCTGAAATGAGAAGACAAAGCATTGTGTGAATTGTTTAAGAGTTGTTCATTTTGTAAAACATGATTGCTAATTTGCTAGTATAAAATAGATTTGAAATCAAGAAGAAAACTTAAAATAACAATATGAGAATTAACTATAACAATACATGTAAAATGCATCAACTTGATTTATATGCATTGTTAATGTTTTAGATGCATTTTAGTATATCTTATAGCTTAAAATTATATACATATTATCGAGTTAGGCAGATCGTATGTATTTTCTGTTGGTTGTTGTGTATCCCAGATCAGGGTGAAGATAATCAATAGCCTAGCTAATTACCAAATATGGTTACCGGATATCACTTGAGGTCGTGTAATCACTTTCCAAAGAAGATTATTCGACCATATCCCTGGGTATCACGAATACCTCCTTGGGATAAAACCAAGTGTTTGTACTTGTTCTAGACACAGATCAAGAACCATGCGTTTCTATGTGTTTTTGTTTTCTATGTGTTTTTCTATGCAATTGTAATCCCTATTTATAGGGGATTTACTCAAAACCTATTCATGGAATTAATGAGAGATTAATGACCAATTAATCTCTTCCATAATTATCCTTCATAATTTAGGAATTAGTAGTTACATGACCAAATTAAATATATGGTCATTAATGCAGTCAAATCTGCCACTTAAATAGCAAAAGTTGTTACAAAACATTTAATGTAGTCAAACCTGCCACTTAAATGTTTGTAACCACCCATTTAATTCTAACCACTAAAAGAGTCAGGGGAAATCAGTGACTTGATGGGTGTAGACTCCGTACCTCCAAACCCATTTCTAAGTATGATCTGATTCCCACAATTGCACTAAATTTCCAACAGGATGTTGCTTACTAGCTTGTTTGTCCCATCTGTCCGTGCCAGTAGAGATTGATTCGTTTCTAGCTTGGAGATTTCGGGATGAATAACATTTTTAAGTCGATGCGTTTTTAATGTGTGATTATAATTATTTCAATTCTCATCCTTCTCGATTTAAAATAAAGAAAAATATCTGACGCACAAGAACGCCCCTGGATAATCTCACACGTTCATAACCTATTCATTGATGAGTCATTGTGTACCACAAGTGACAAGAACAAAGATTTTTCATTCTGTTAAACGATTAGCTTCTAGAAAGATGACATAAGCATAAGAAGTTAATTGGATGGTAGGATATTGGAATATCAATCAAGTTGGTAAATGATTGATGCAGATGAATTGATGCCTACTTGTGTTGAGCAAGTTATTTACAAGTTTGCCATGGAGCATTCCTATAAATAGAGGTGTTTATAGTTTATTGAAATCATCCCATTCTCAACACAAACACACATATAAGTGTTTAGTGTTTTCTTTCTTTCTCCTAGTATTTGAGTCTATTAGAGAGTTTGTAGTATTTCCTAGTTACAAGAGATAGTTATTAATCTTTGTAACTAGAGAAGGTGTAACTCCTAATTTTCATCATAGTGAAACGTATCTTTCCTTGCCCGTGGTTTTTACCCTCTTGGGGTTTTCCACGTTAAATTTGTTTGTCATCTTTTATTGCATTTCATATTATAGTTGTGGTTTTGCTTTAGTCCGGTGTCACTTTTCTCAACAAGTGGTATCAGAGCTAAGGTTGGGTGTGTGTATAATTATTTATCGTATGCTTTGTGGTTGCCACTAATAAGTGGACCCTCCACATCAAAAGATAAATAAGATTATACTCACTCAAAAGGTGTTCGTTACTATTATTAACAAATAATA
Source organism: Tanacetum coccineum (assembly GCA_026074375.1). Lineage (NCBI taxonomy): Eukaryota > Viridiplantae > Streptophyta > Magnoliopsida > Asterales > Asteraceae > Tanacetum > Tanacetum coccineum. The sequence continues at coordinate 7,580 of BQNB010026711.1, read as the reverse complement.
GTTTTGTCGAAAAGTAGATTGTGACTGTAGCAATGGCGGCGAAATTTGAAATCGAAAAATTCAATGGGAATAATTTCTCGTTGTGGAAATTAAAGATGAAGGCTATCCTTAGAAAGGATAAATGTTTAGCGGCCATTGGTGAAAGGCCAGCTGAGGTCACAGATGACAGTAAATGGGACGAGATAGACGGAAATGCTATAGCAAATCTTCATTTGGCATTAGCAGATTGAGTTTTGTCAAGCATAGAGGAGAAGAAAAGTGCAAAGGAGATTTGGGATCATATTCTGATTTACGAGGCAAGATAGCTCCACAATAAAAAATTTTTAAGAGGAAAACTTTATGCTCTTCGCTTGATGAAATTCTACTTCGGCGATGAGCACGTAATAACCTGAATAACTCTTTTTCTCAGCTCACTTCTTTGAGTTGTAAAATGATTCAACAAGAACGTGCTGAAATTCTACTTCAAAGTTTACCTGACTTATATGACCAGGTTATCATCAACTTAACCAGTAATGTTCTTTCAGACTATCTAGTCTTTACTGATGTTGCAGCCACCATTTTGGAAGAAGAAAATAGGCGCAACAACAGGGAGGACATGTACAAACTAGTTCAAGACAGGTAAGGCTTTGGTGGTGTCTGAGAAGGAGGTCAATGGACATGGTCTTGTGGGAGTCATATTACGGTAAATCTAAAAACAGGAAGAACACAAGAATTTAAATTGCTTCAAATGTGGCAAGCCGGCGTACTTTAGGAAAGATTTTAGGGTTTTAAATACCTCTAATTCCTACAGGGAAGAAATGTACTGCACTTCAGGAGATGGTATCGCTCTGTGTTGTGATAGCAAGCGGTTGCAAACTGAAGACAGAATTTTTTATAGATGTTTGGTTGTTCTATACGAGTCCTTAATTTCATATGACGCAAGAATGAGATTGGTTTTTTATCAATATAAAACCAATTTCTGAGGCGGGATATGTGTACAGTTGCAATGATCATGAACTAAATATCATTAGAATTAGAAGTATCATGGTGAAGATGCATGATGGTACAGTTCGTACTATTCGGGATGTGCGACATGTGGAGGGCTTGAAAAAGAACTTGGTTGTAAGGTAGAAAAACAAAACAAGATCATGAAAATTATAAAAGTAAAAAAAAAAACAAAAAAATAAAAAAAAAAAAAAAAAAATAATAAAAAAAAAAAAATAAAAAGGGCACTTCGTTCACTTGTACTTATGAGAGGAGAAAAGGTTGCTGCAAAACTTATACTAGTGAAAAGGATGAGATAATGAGGAGGCGGAAGATCAGTTGATTTCTCTGTCCAAGTCATAGAGTTGCAGTTTCATGGCATCAAAAGCTTGGACATATGTTTGAACAAGGAATGAAGATTCTTGTTGAAAGAAAGCTACTTTGGCCTCACAAAGGTTTCTTTACCTTTCTGTGAACACTGTGTTATCAGCAAGCAGCATCGCCTAAAGTTTAAGACATCAAATTCTGAAATAGTCTATCTTGGTTCTAGATTTGGTTCATTTGATGGTGTGGCAAGCACCGGTTTTATCCTGGGAGGAGCAAAGTACTTTGTATCTTCATTGATCGAATATTCTTCAAGAGTTGTGGTGTACCAATCAAGAAGAAGTCTGATGTGTTTGAAGTTTTCAAAAGTTTACAAAGCGCGGGTTGAACTTGATTCTGGAAAGAAGATCAAGTGTTTGAGGACGGATAATGGAGGTGAATACACTGGTGATGAATTTGATACTTTTTGCAGGCAAGAAGGAATCAAAAGGCAGTTCACAACGGCATCAATCTCTCAACAGAATGGTACGTGGGAGCGAATGAATTGAACCTTGTTTGAATGAGAAAAGAGGAAATGTTGGCAACTGGAAATGCTTCGGAAAATTATTCTGGGTGGAAGTGGGAAAGTAGTAAATACCGCATGTATGTTAGGTGATAAATTGTATCACTTCAACTGCAGAGTTGAGTTGAAGGACACCGATGGAAATGTAGCGGGAAAGCAAGGATGGCGGTGGGGTAGGGTAAACTAGTCAGAACCTTTATATTTAGAAGTCCTATGTACGTGATGTATAATACCCAAGAAACTACAAAGTTGGATCCAAAATCCAGAAAATGCTGTTCTTGTAGGGTTCGGCTTGACGAGAGAAAAGGGGTAATCGCTTGTGGGGACCCACTGCCCACAAGTAGTACGTCAGCTGAGATGTTGTCTTATGGGAAGACAAAAATACAAAGGAAAATAAAGAAGGTAATTGCACTTACAAGTGAAAAACTACATCAATACAATAGAAGAATAATTTTCAGTCAGAATGATTCCTTTTGAAGCGTACCCAGCAGAGGTGGAATGAGAACAGACATGAGTCTAAAGCTAAGCACACCCGTACCCTTAATCGTAAAAGAAGACGTCCAGGGTGGCAAGCAGATTATGTTATGGAGAGCAACGTTGCATATTGTCTTCTTACAGAGGAGGGAGAGCCGTCAACTCTTCAAGAAGCACTGAATAATCCAGATGCGTCGTTCATTCTGGAAGGAAGCTATGCAAGAAGAAATTGAAGCTCTCCATAAGAACAAAACATGGGAACTGGTGCCACTACTAGGAGGTAGAAAACCCATTGGAAACAAATGGGTGTAAAAGATCAAGAGAAACGGTGATGATCAAGTGGAGCGGATTCGTTCATTACAAGATTGTGGTTTAAAGGATTATGACTTAAAAGAAGGAATCTATTCACATGAAAAATTTTTTCTCTGTTGTATTAGGGGGCTCGAAATGACAATAATTCGAGTGGTTCTGGCAATGTGTGCTACATATGATTTACATTTAGAGCATGTAGATGTGAAAACTGTATTTCTTCATAGAAATCTTGAAGAAGAAATTTACATGCTCCAACAAGAAGGTTTTAAACAAAAAGGAAAAGAGAACTTGGTTTGCAGGTTAAACAAATCTCTATACGGTTTAAAGCAGGCGCCGTGATGTTGGTACAAGATATTTGATTCTTTCATCAGGAGCCTTGAATATAACAGACTACATGCAGACCCTTGTGCATATTTCAAGAGGTTTGGAAATGATGATTTTATCATTTTGCTGTTATATGTTGACGACATGTTGGTAACAAGCCCCAACAAAGATCGCATCAATAAATTAAAGCTTCAACTGGCTAAGGAATTCGAGATGAAAGACCTTGGACCCGCAAACAAGATTCTAGGGATGCAAATTCACCAAGATAGAGTTAGTAGGAAAATTTGGCTTTCACAGAAAAGTTATGTGAAGAAAATCTTGCAAAGGTTTAATATGGAAGATTGTAAGCCAATATCAACCCCGTTTCCTACTAATGTCAAGTTATCCTCCAAGATGAGTCCTAGCAGTGAAAAAGAGAGGATGAAGATGTCTCGAGTACCATATGCATCAGCAGTGGGAAGTTTAATGTTCGCGATGATTTGTACAAGGCCAGACATTACACATGCAATGGGAGTAGTGAGTCGGTACATGGCGGAACCTGGTAGAGAGCATTGGGAAGCTGTGAAGAGGATCCTTAGATACATCAAAGGAACCTCAGATGTTGCATTATGTTTTGGGGAATCGAATTTAATTGTCAAGGGATATGTTGATTCTGATTACGCAGGTGATCTTGACGGAAGTAAATCAACCACCGGGTATGTGTTTACACTTTCTGGCGGAACAGTAAGCTGGGTTTCAAAACTGCAGTCAGTTGTGGCGATGTCAACAACAGAAGCAGAATATGTTGCAGCTGCTCAAGCCAGCAAAGAAGCAGTATGGTTGAAGATGTTGTTGGAAGAGCTCGGGCACGCAAAAGAGAAAATTACTTTATTTTGTGACAATCAGAGCGCCTTGTATCTTGCAAGGAATCCAACATTTCATTCAAAGACAAAGCATATACGAGTTCAGTATCACTTCGTTCGTGAGAAAGTGGAAGAAGGAACCGTGGATATGCAGAAAATTCATACTGATGATAACGTGGCTGATTATATGACGAAAGCAATCAACTGTGACAAGTTTATATGGTGCCGATCCTCATGCGGCCTAGCAGAAACGTAAGCAACATGAAAGTGCAAGGAAGGATAACGGTGTGAAGATCGATTTAGCTTCAATCGAATCTTCAAGTGGGAGATTGTTAGACACGAAAGGGCATTTGCCCTTTGAAATATGTGGCTCTTTTGGAAAATGGCTTTTGGATAAATGACTTTTGGAAATATGGATGGTAGTCAACAAATAAGGCATTGTAGGCGCCTAACAATGTTCTATGTTCACATGGATAAAAAGGCGGTGTATTACCTCTATAAATAGAGGCTTGTATCTTCATTTGAGGGTATCCCATTTTTTCAAGTATACAACAAAGTGTGTGTATTCTCCTAGTAGTATTGTGAGGTTATTAGAGAGTTTAGGTATATCTCCTAATTACAAGAGATATTGTTAGTCCTTGTAATTAGAGAGACGGTGTAATTCCTAATTTCCATCATAGTGAAACGTATCTTTCCTTGCCCGTGGTTTTTACCCTATTGGGGTTTTCCACGTTAAATCCGTGTGTCATCTTTATAATTCATTTTTCATAAAAGAGTGCGGTTTTGCTTCAGATCCGTGTCTCACGTTTCACAGACATCCATCAGCTACTGCAGTTAAGTGCCGCATACAGAATCTCACGATTTAGCTGCCACGAGACCAAGAAGTGGCAACGAACTCTAGATAAGAACACAACCCTCATATTTGGAAAATACACCGACATCAATCCCATCCAAATGAATTGTATAATGAATTGTAGATGTCTTTTTATGCAGTGTGATGTGATGCATAATTTAACCACCTTTGTTAATAATGTGTGAACTCGACTCTATGGATTCAAACCTTCAACTTGTCTTCGATCTAGTCATTTATTTGGTAGGTTAATGTTGTTAACACGAGTAATAGTATTAGCACAAAAAGTACACTAAATATAAGAATGAATAATGCTTTGCCGTTAAGGCGGTGACATAAATTACAAATTACCGATCAGCCGCCGGCCGGAGTATGTTTTGATACTTGATGCTCGCCTCTAAGTCTCTTTATTCCATCAACCGAGAGCTTTTCTATGTATGAGTAGCTTATTGATAGCTCTTTTAATTTGGATTTCCACAAACTGATTTTTTTAAAGCAACTATTTGATCTCACTTAGTGTTTTTTCGAAAATTATTTGGTACTTACTCGGTCGAACATCTTCTAGTAAATAAAACCGCAGAACACACAATCATATACTTTTCATTATGGTTTTACTAATGGCTTGTTTGTCCTCGCCCTTCTTCGTAACCTTTTTAATTAGTGCCAAATGGTAGCGTTTAACACTAGGTACTTTCATTGCTCCATCTTATGTTTGCAAGTTCTGTCATCTACTCATTAACCGTTAGTCTTCTATTCTTAACACGTTACCAAAAAAGACACCTATTTATTGGTCAGTACGTTTGAAATCCAACAGTATATATATATTATAGGTAAATTAGCAAATCACTTCTAATCCAAAGCAATAAACCAATTCATAAATAAAATATAATTCAGGAAGTATCGATTTCGAAAGTGACCCTTTCTAGTCGTTCCTCGGGTCGTTAATGTTCCAACGAGGCGTGAATTGAACTTTTTTGTTGAAGTTTGTGATCAGGATTTTGAATAGTTCAAGATTTTAGATTTGGTTTCTATTTCTACAATTATAATGCAAAAACAATGCAAAGGCAAGCAACAATTAAAGCAATTTCCTTTTCTATTGCTCACGCTACAGAGAGAAAAAAACAATACAAGCCCTTCATTCTCAGCCGTTGAAACTATGTGAATATTAAATCCTAGCCATTCAAAAAGAAACATCACCTACATTTTAGCTATTAAGCTAGCAGTACTATTAACCTAGCCATTCAAAAGGAAATCCGTATACATGTATTTGGATAAAAGCACATGTGATAAGTATGAAAAACTAGCAGTACTATGTTTACGGGATAACACTTTTGACTATATTATCCCAACAAACTATTAACATTATCTTCGCTGCTTTTAACTTGTGGCGTCATTTTTCACTTTCTGACTCTATATAAAGAGTGGGCTAGACTCACAGTATTGTCACTATCAATCCCATTTGTCACTCTCTCAAAAGTAGTTAAACAAAATATCAGATATCATGGCAAACATAGGAGGTCTTCCAAACAACTTTATGAATGAGACCACAGTTGCACTAAAGAAACAAAAACGTGAAGAGAACCTGAAGAACTGGAAATGGGAAGATGTCATTGTCATCGATGATGTTGATGTCCTAAACGAGGTTGCTGAAACAGATAACAATGCTGAAGAGAAAGAGGAACACGTCACTGTCGATGTCCTAAATCAACATGTAACACACAAAATGCTTCTATCCTTATTCTTTATTATCGTATTCATCTTTCGCATATGTGAAGTAACAAAGTGTAAATTTACATGTAGGATGTTGAAAATGATGATGATGTCCCACCGACACCGATCAAGCGAAGTAAGAAACACCATATCAAAATCAGTGCAAGAAACAGGTTGTATCGTGTGTTTGATAGTGAGGAAGATAAAGACGAGGCTGAAAACCAAAACCTGTGGCCATTTGATGATGAAGTTGCAGACGAAGATGAATATGATGATGAAGTTGCTGACGAAGATGAAGTTGATGATGAAAATGAAGTTGATGATGAAGATGATTGGATTTAGGACCATCTTCGACTATGTTTGTTTTAAATCTTATTGTTATTGTCTTATTGGGCTTTAGGATGTTTTTCCCGTTCATGTACTTCTCCAATTTCTTATTGGTAGAATGAATAAATTTTTGATAATGGCTATGATTTTATGTTTGTTTTTAACGTAATTGATTATGTCATTTTTTTTCCTTAGTATAATTTTGTATGGGCTTTCAAAACTGTTCACTTTTTAAAATGGGCCAGTTTGTAAAATGGGTGAGTTTTAAAAACGGTTCAAAATTATGTCAAAAAAAGGTGCGTATAGTGGTGATGGGTATGATCTTATAGTTGTTTATGCAATGACACGTCATTACACATCGGGCTGTAGCGCCAACCGAAATGTTGGTTAGGTATCAAATTAACAACTTTTTTTTGCCGTACCATTCTAATAATCATTCTAAATATCCTAGTAAGGGCAATCCCTCATGCTTGATGCGGATAGAAAGACCAAATGTTAACTAAGCATAAGAAAACCAAGAGAAAAAAGATAGCATGTTCCCATTACTCAGAAGAAAAAGAATTAGCATTTTGTGAGCTACTGGTATTACAACCAAATTACCAGCTCCAGCAAAAAATCTGGTTTACGTCAAACTGAAAGGGGTGTGTTACATCTGGTGTTACACAAGTGTCTTGGGGTTTGGATTGTTGGTATGAATGGGCGCAAAAAGATAGAAGAATGGTTGCTGCCTATCATATGCAGGGTGAGAGGTATCAAAACTACTGGATTACAAGTTGATTACAAGTTGTTTGCTGATTGCCATTATTTTCGTTTATAATGCTCAATGTATGTTTCTGTGTGACTTACTATGGTATGGTTGTTTGGCATTGGTCATAGAATGGATCATTCTATA
>BQNB010026710.1:10000-58323 GCA_026074375.1 Tanacetum coccineum | reverse complement strand
AAAACGTGCGTCTACTTTTTATGCAAGAGCGTTTTTATTGATTTAATTAGTGATTTCTGAACATGTGTCAAATTATTTTGTTTCAATTATTTTTATCACGTCTCTTATAAGATACTTGTAAGGTATTATATACTGCGATTTATGCTTTTGGTCGTTGTCTTTCTTATATAATTCACCATATAAATTATATAAGTGTTTATTTTCGATTTATTTTATTTAACCAACCACCAAACTATTACAACTTGAAAATCTAAATCTTTATCAACGTGTCGCGTTGATGTAACCATTCATCGGAAAACCCAAACGCATCATTCTAGGCTAGTGGGTCTTAGCCGTTAAGTTAAGTTGCATCTTCTTGATCGAGCTGTTCCCTCTTCCGTTTGTGTTGTGTTTATTATGTGCATTTCTACAAGTTGCTCTACAACATCAAGGTGAGGTCATAGCCCCACCTTTTCTCTTTTAATGGTTTTCATAAACTGTTTTCGGGGTGAGAATATATGCCCGTTTTATTATTGATTTCTACTACATAAGCGTTATGTGACTATTTTTACCAAAGCTTGATTTGTTTACTACATGATTTGAGATCGTTAAATACCTATATTGAAATCGTGAATTTTGAACAACATGATTGTTTTACCTTAGACATAAGTGTTTTCTAAAATTGTATGCTATCCAGATTACTGCCTGAATATTATTGCCTAAGTAGTCACTATATTGCCACTATCTAAGTCCCTACTATCATGAACCGTTAAATTACCTCGTAGGGGTAAGCGCTAGTGTTGTGGATAGATCTATCGGGACTAACAATCCCCACCTAGAATTTCTGGTCACAAGTTGATCATGGTGCATTTAACATTGAGAAAGAACGTATAGGCATGTTTTGGCAAGCACCCTATATTGTTTTAGGGCACAAACAGTTAAAGGCTTCGGTTTCATGAGCTTAGTGCAATAATACCTATTTCTTTTAGACTTGTTGAATTTGTTTCTCTTGTCGCCATTACCTGTTTTGGACTTCGGAATACGTACTTAGTCCACCTTTTGGACTCCGGAATACTGACTATAGTCGCACCATTACCTAAGTCTTGTGGTCCCACTTTAAATACTATCTTGATTTACCTGAATTACTACATGATTTCGATGATTTCAGAAATATCCTTTTAAATGTTGTAACGCTACTTTTCTTCTGAAATATTTCTTAAATTATTTCAATACTGCTTTTTACTTAAACCTATGAATTCACCAACATTATTGTTGACAAGTTTTAGCAATGTATTTTTCAGGTTACATTTTGCTAAGTGGAGCCATTGGTAGCATTCGAGTCGCGCATTATATATTTAAATTTTTGAAGGCTTAATACTTGAGTCCTATTTGCCAAACTTTGGACAAGTTTTTCTAATATAATAATAAAATGGAAACCTAATTTAACTAACTCTACATTTTTACTAAATTAAATGTGACATTTTATTAAACGTCTCTTTTGAGGTCGTTTTCTGTTACTTGTTCTTTGTGCCCTGAAGTCGCACCCCAATGTTACTATTTCGCTGCAGTCCGATTTTGGGGGTTTGACAATATGCACACAAGATTGAACTCGTACATCAAGTAGAAACATCACTATAGATACATTAGAAGATTAGAAGAAAGAACACGACCTTTGGTTAAAGAATTCCAAGAGGGCTTAGACCAACAAAAGGGAGAGCAAGCTCATGGAAAAGGCAAAAAAGTGTAGCTTGATTGCTATTGAACTACTGTACTGCAGAATTTTTTAGGAACCTGTGCTTTTGAATAGCTTCTAAACCCGTGCTTGTGAATATTTGGAACCTGTTGCTAATGTCCTACTGTATTTGAACATGTGCTTTTGAATTTATGGAGTTTTTTGAACTTATACCCCATTTGTTCTTGCTACAGTTTTTGTTCTTGCTACTGTATTTATGGAGTTTATGAAAAATAGATTTGTCATTAGTAGCAGGTCTAAGTCTAAGTTGCTACTGTATTTATGGAATTTTTGAACTTGTACTCTATTTGTTCTTGCTACAGTTTCTGTTCTTGCAGGTCTAAGTTAGAAAAGCTGTCAAAGAAAGCTAATAAGCCAAATAACCTTTTTGTTGTTGTTTAGTTTTTGTTGATCAGTTTTTGTTTCTACTGTATTATGGATTTATGGTTGCTATTGTATTATGTCCCAAATAAGTAAATAACCTCTTTGTTGTTGTGTATTTGGCTATTTGCACTTTGCAGCATGTTTAACTCATTAGCCTTTTTAACGAAGCATCAAGCAGTAACAAAATAACAAATTACTATTTAGCTTATGATTAGCATAAGTAACTCACTAGTAAAACAAGCAAAAAACATTAAGATCATTAACGTAAAACTAATTGAGCCAAAAACCATGGTATAGTTTGAAACAGTTGACAAATTTTGCAAAACTAATTGAGCCAAGACCCACCAAGTTTTTTCCCTCCAAATTTTGCAATTTTGGTTTTTGGTGTCTAAAACCGAAACCGACCCGACATAACCAATAAAAACCAAACCGACTCGAGTTTCATTCGGTTCGGTTTCAGTTTAGCCTTTCATCACTTTTTGGTTTCGGTTTCAGGTCGGTTCTAGTCGCTTTAAGTCGGTTTTAAACCGATGCTCAGCTCTACCCTATTTACCACGAAACTTCATCTGATTGGGTACACTGCCTGTTGAAGTATTTTTTAGGTAAAGTCGGTAGAATATAAATTTAAAACTTGAAAACATAAATAACACCTACATGACAACACAATTAAGTTTTTGGCGCCGTTGCTGGGGAGTAAAATTTTAATCTTGACTTTTATTTAATATTTTGGTTTTTAACATTAGATCAATCTAACCCCTTGGATTAGTGTAATTTCGATTAATTAGTGTAATTTAGATTAGTGTAAAATTCTGTATATTTGTGTATTTGCTTGTATATTTGTTTATTTGTTTTTGTGTGTGTTTTAATTTTTTTCTATACACTGTTCTGGTCGATAACCTAATACGGCGTATCCACTTTAATTGAATACGGCGCATCTAACTTTCTTTACTAATTCAGCGTATATATATCATGACGGCGTCTATAACCTTTGCCCTTTTTGTGTTCTGAATATTTCATTTTTAGGGCTTTGACTATTTGATGTTTGTCAGTTTTTCAGATATTGTACCGTGTTGACGGTGGTGATTTTATGAGAATTATAATGATTTATGGTTTATTGTGATTAATAATCATTTTTGGAAGGCATTATTATGTTATTTGTATTCCGGGTGGTTTGACCCGTGAATTTTGAGATATGCCGAAAAATCAGTCCTGACACGTCCGTTAATGTCCAAATGAGTTTTGAAGGGTTTAAAGTGTAAATATGTCAAGTAAATACTCTAAGCTATGGGGAAAGTATTTTTAAGATGAATAAAACTGCTAAGTAACTTTAGGGAATAATTTACGGTTGAGTTTTACAAGCTTTTAAGTGATCCCGACACGAAAAGAAAGACCCGAGACCCCATAGGATCCCATGGCCGGTCAAGAGAGTCAAGAGGGACAAGGAGGCAAGATTTTAGCTCCTTTGTCTAGAAATTTTATATTTATATTCCTACCACTAGTTTATTCCCATTCATTCAATTTCATTTCAAAAAGAACACACACACATAAGTGTGTGTGTGTTCGTCCGCCCCCAAACCACTAAAAACCACTATAATTTTTCAACTTTAATCAAGAACGAGATACTATGGGTTGATACGAGTATTTGGGTATTCATTTAAACAACGTTTGGGTTGTCCGGTTCGCGTTGAAATCTATACTTTTGAAGATTTTCTTGTAAGTTTCTAAATTTATATTTCGTTTGTCCTTTTGGGTTTATATTGATGCATAGATGTTAGTTGTACAAGTTGAGTCATCGAAAAAATTTCGTATTTTGAAAAACGAAATTGAAAAACGTGCGTTTGGATGCGTCGAACATAAAAAGAAATAAGAGGGTTTTGTAGTTTTGATGTTGTGGTCGTGATGGTTAAGAAACATATATTGCTAGATAACTTATTTTGGATAATAGCTTATATGGCTTATTTTGGGCTTATTTCGTGGCTTATTTGAGCTTATAGGCTCACGTCTCATTTTTTAAATCACAATGGAAGTGATTTTGAATATTTTCGTGGTATGGCGTAAGTTCATGGACTATTTTTATAGCTTATGGTAGTAACCAAATGCGATACGTAGCTTATTAGTTTATTTTCAAGCTTAATATAGGTATTTTGAGCTTATGGACTCACTGCCCAATAAGTTCATTTAAGTCGTGGCTTAATGAGAGATCTTATTGTGGTCCGGATTATTTTCTACTTATTAGTATGAGCTTATGTATATAAATGGGCCTTGGTTTTGGGCTTGGATCGTATTTTGAACGTATAAATACCTTAATGGACCCTTATTGGGCCTTAAAGCCCAATAAGCAATTTTTAGTCATTTTAAGAGTTTTGACAGACTTTTCAAAGTGAAATGTATTTACGAAGTGATATTGAACGTTATTTTAGGAAAAACATTTTAGTAAGCGTTAAAGATTAAGATTTTGGAATTTTGTCGGAAAGACGTCGAAAGTTTGAAAAATGTTTGAAATAAAGGTTAAAAACCATGGAAAACGTTATATAAACGTACGGGTCATGTCAAAATTTCGTAAAAAGTTTATACTTAGAAAATTTTACTTAAGAACATGATTTTTGGTTTTAAATAATAAAATATTATTTTATTATTTATTATTTTAATAAAATTACTAAAAGACGAAAAATATAATTTTTCTCGAAACTTCTTTAATATGCTTTTATGAGTAAACGTTTCATTTTCAACCAAATTATGATTATTTTTGCGGTGACTAAGGTTACCGAATGGACTTATCGAGATATATTTATAATTATTTATTATAAATATTTACCTATATTTCTTAGGTCTGGATACGATCAGCTGAGAGTACATGGGGATGACATTCCAAAGACTGCATTTAGAACTCGTTATGGACATTTTGAGTTTACAGTAATGCCCTTTGGTCTGACTAACGCACCAGCGGTATTTATGAATTTGATGAATAGGGTTTGTAGGCCTTATCTTGATAAGTTTATGATAGTGTTTATAGATAATATCTTAATCTACTCTAAGACTCGGGAGGACCATGTAGAACATTTAAGGTTAGTCTTGGGACTGCTCAAGAAGGATAAACTGTATGCTAAGTTTTATAAGTGTGAATTTTGGCAAAGGGAAGTGTAGTTTCTTAGGCATGTGATAAATGGTAATGGAATTCATGTAGACCCTAGTAAGATTGAAGCTGTTAACAATTGAAAAGCCCCTAGAACTCCGTCTGAGGTTTCGTTCGTCTCTTAGGATTGGCTGATATTACCGTGTGGGATTCAATTAAGAACTTTTTTCTAAGATACTAAGTCTCTTACATCTTACTGACACAGAAGTGTACGACTTTCGAAATGAGGTGATGAACAGAGAATTGGCATTTTCAAAACCTTGAAAGGATAAGTTATGTAATGTGCCTGTTTCTAGCTCTCCTCGATGGACCAAAGAAATTGTGGTATTATTGTGATGCATCCAAGATAGACTAGGTTATGTGTTAATGCAAGAGGTAAGTGGATAGCCTATATTACCGTACTAGGCAGTTTGCAAACTACAAGAAAAAATTATAAGACCCATGATTTGAGTTGGTGCAGTCGTGTTTGCACTTAAGATTGGATACATAATTTGTATGGGACAAAGAAGTGTCCCATATATATGGATAATAAGAGTCGCCAGTTATATATTTAGTCAAAGAAGATTGAATATGCGTTAGCGTCGCTAAGATAGAGTTTTTATGAATATGACTCCTGAAATTCGCTAACCATTCTGATAAGGCGAAGTTGGTGGCTGATGCCACTAGAGTTAGGAAGAAAGAGTAAAGCCTAAAAGAGTTAGAGTTATGAATATTACCCTTCAATCGAGTACCAAGGATAGGATACTGGCGGCCCAGAAGGAGGCCGTGGATGAGTCTGTGGGATTGCAGAAAGGTTTGGACGAGATGATAGAACAGAGAAGTAATAGGACTTGGTACTACCTGGATCGAATATGGGTACCTTTAAAGGGTGATGTAAGAACCTTGATAATGGATGAGGCCCATTAGTCAAAGTACTCTGTAACAAACCCAAGACAAATTAATTATTATGATTTGAGAGATATGTATTGGTGTCCGAGAATGAAAAAGGACATAGCTGAGTATGTTAATAAGTGTTTAACTTGTTTAAAGGTTAAGGCTGAGCATCAAAGGCCATCTGGCTTGCTCTAGCAACCTGAGATTCTTGTATGGAAATGGGAAGGAATATCTATAGATTTTGTGACTAAGTTGCCTAGGACTAGTAGTGGGCATGACACAATCTGGGTCATTGTGGACCAAATAGACTAAGTCCTGCTTATTTTTCTACCTATGCGGGTAGGATTATAAGATGATAATTTGCTAGATTGTATTTGAATGAAATAGTTGCTAGACATGGTGTGCTGATCTCGATCATATCGGATCGTGATAGTTGTTTCACATCAAGGTTTTGGCAGTCAATGCAAGAGGCATTAGGAACCCGTTTAGACATGAGTACGGCTTACCACCTTCAAACCGATGGTCAGAGTGAGCGTACTATTCAGACTTTGGAAGACATGCTTAGAGCGTGCGTCCTGGACTTCGAAGGAAGTTGGGATGTTCATCTTCCGTTGGTTAAGTTTTCGTATAACAATAGTTATCATTCTAATTGAGATGCGCTCCGTTTGAGGCATTGTAGGTAGAAAGTGTCGTTCCGCCAATCAATGTGGGCTGAAGTTGGAGAAGGTCATTGATAGGTAGAACCAGAGTTGTGCAAGAGACCTACTGAGAAGATCACACTCTCACAGATTAAGGATAGACTTTAAGGTTGCAACGTGATCATCAGAAAAGTTATGCTTATAAGAGGAGGAAACCTTTAGAGTTTAGTGTGGGTGACTATGTTTTGCTCAAAGTGTCACCTTGGAAAGGTGTGGTACGCTTTAGGAAGAAAGGGAAACTATCACCTAGATTTATTGGACCTTTTTAGATTATTGAGAAAGTAGGCCCCGTAGCCTATAAGTTAGATTTGCCTGAAGAGTTAGATGGTGTTCATGACACGTTCCACATGTCAAACCTTAAGAATGTGTATGTGCTGATCCACACACTGCCAAGTGCCCTTGGTATGAGAACCAATTAATGCCAAGTTAAATTTTGTGGAAGAGCCTGTGGAAATTTTAGAAAGAGAGTTCAAGAAGTTAAAAGCGGAGTAGAATTGCCATCGTCAAGGTTCGGTGGAATTCGAAACGTAGTCCTGAATTCACGTGGGAACGTGAGGATCAGATAAAACTAAAGTATCCGCATTTGTTTAGTGATGTTAGTAATTGAATTTCGGGGTCAAAATTCTTGTAAGGGGGGAAATGTAACCGAAGTTCCCTTTTATGTACGGGCGAAAATTTCATTTTAAGTCCTGGGAGTGACGAGATGAAGTGTCGCGTTTATAGAGTAGATAGGGCGAGTGCGTAAGGGCAGGATATGCGAAAGATTAGAGGCAGGATGTCTCCTGTGTTTCGTGCGCTTATGGTGAAGTGGGGGGTGTATATGAGAAGGGAGACGTGATTCTTATGTGTGAATGAATGTTCACAATAGTACATAAGACACCTAGGGTTACAGAGGATAGTGTGCACACTCACCTGTATCTCCACATGTTATATCTAGGAGACAGCATTAAGCAATAGAGACTATTTGGACTACATTTCGTCAGTCTGCTACGTCACACTCACTTATGCGAGCCCCCCACGCAGTAGGAGCCATCTTATGCGAACACACATCATCGACCTCTCGACAAAAACCCCGTCTTCCGATGCGACACGAGCTAATCACACGGTCCTCTATACGACATACCACACTATTCTGATACACACACATACTACACTGTGAGCGATGTAATCGCGAACTGTTCTCTCACACGTACCTTTAACCAATCAATGTGCGCGATCGCGCACGCTACACTCAGCCAAACCTTTCACAGACATCTAGCACCTCGCATCTAAATAGTTAATCTTTACCACACACAAAAAAATTCTAATTTACTTCACACACAGACACAACACTAATTACGGTTCTGAGTTGTATGAGCGGCTGTTAATGATCACGCGACTCGAAAAGAAAGACCCAACCATAGAGATCCTTGGCCGATCCAAGAGTGTCAAAGAGGACAAGGAGGCGCACAAGAATTTTAAGCTTTCTTTGTCTGAGAAATTGTACATTCTTTATTCCTACTACTAAAGATTATCTCCATTCATACAAATTTATGCTAAAAAATTATTTGTCTCGTCATATCTCAATTACACAAGACACCTACTACAGCAACACTCGGGAAACTAACCAGCAGCACACCCTCCTAAGTACCGTCTTTGACTAGATGAGTTGAGTTGAGCACAGAATATAGGTCCTTCAGCTACTACGTCGACCCCGAATTTGCGCACCATCAGACCATAAACACTCACCTTCTCGTCACCCAGACTCACACGACACTCAACACACAGATACGTCGCACACATTTTTTCCACATCTAGCACTAAGATCCCGCACTCTCACTCTCTCTATCAAGTACTCTACGGGTTGACTACACCCACAACCGTCACTTTTATCGACTGTGCGTACACTCTTAATCCCATATCATCTCAACAAAAACAACGATTGGGTTGTCGGAATCTGACATCTCTATCTCTATAATCTATAACTTTTGAAGATTTGTAATTGTACAAGGTTTCTAAATAGAACTTTTTTTTTGTCCTTTTGAGGTTTATATTGAGATGTGCATAGATGGTTAAAGTTGTACACAGTTGATCATCTTAAAATTGATGTTTTGCAACGATAAGGATAGAAGAAGGGTGCACTTTTGATTCTTCGTAGGACATAAAAAGAAACAAAGGTTTTGGTAGCGTGATGTGTGGGCAGTGATGGGTAGGGGATTGAAATACAAATCTGCGAGATAAATATTTGGATAACATAGTTTTGTGGCTATTTTGAGTATGTTCGGGCTTGATTGTGTGACTCTGACCACAACTCAACACACACACAACATAAAATCTATTTTTTGTTTAGATAATTATTTTGTGGGAGGTGTGTGGGGGAGGTGTGTTTAGGCGAGTTGTGGAGGTAAGACTAAGAGTGTGGCGAAGAGAGAGTGAGAGAGTGAGGATTAATTTTATGGAGTGGTAAAGGTAGGTTGTAGGTGGGTTTGAGGTTTTTTGGGGGGGGGTAGGTGGGTAGATATAAATGTTGGAATGGTTAAGTATGAGGGTTGGTTTAGTAAAATGCTGTGGAGAATGGTGGGGAGTATGGGTGTGGGTAGGTGGGTGTTTTTGGGGAACTATATATATGTGGGGAGGGTGAGTGGGTTAGTGGTTGTAAGGTTGGGAGAGAGAAAATGGAAGGTTAAATGTTATTGGTGGTTGATGGTTGGAGTGGTATTAAGTGGGGTTATTTTGGGATATTTGGTTGTGGGTTAGTTGGTTCTTTATTATAGGGGTTGAGTTGTGATGGGGGTGGGGGGTGGGTTTGTGGTTTGGGGTTTGTTTGGTGTGGATTTTTTCGGGTGGGGTTTTTTTAGCGTGGGGTGTTGTGGGTTGAGGGGTGGGGTAGGTTTTATTGTGGGGGTTTGTTGTTTTGTTGGTGTGACATGGAGTGGTGTTGGATTATTTTGTAGGGTTTTGATTTGGGGAGATTTGAGGAGAGTTTGGGGTGCGTGTATTATGTACATGGGGGATAATTAGTGTGGTTGTAATGGGTGGTGTAGTTAGGTAATTGTAGGTGATTGTGTGGGTGTTGTGTGTGTGTTTGGTAAGTGTGTAGGTAGTGGTCGTAGGTTTGTGTGTTGTGGATTTGGATCAGTTTTTGTATTGTGGGTCATTTGGAGATCACACAATGATCAACCCCAATAATGTTTCATAAGTTACAACCACTAAAAATTTTTATAAATATGTTACTTCCTCTGAAGGTTAATGAATATTAAAATAGGACATTAACTGCGACTATCGTTGCGACGTCGTTGCATTTGCTTATGTGATTGTAGATTTGGTTCTAGACTTAAATTGCTCGATAGTTCTCGTAGCCCCATTTTTACTGTTTTTCCGTTGGGGGAAAATGATACTCAAATGTGTTTTGAAATGTTTTGAATTGGACTGTGGAAATGTGGTTTTATTTTTAGGACAAGATATGTGCGTATGACTGCTATGTGAATATTATGTGTTGTATGATTGTTTGGATCGCAAGGGTACGCCTATCCCAGTATTTGTGTGGTTATTCGAGCGGCTAGGTACGCCTACCCTGGTATTTGTGAGGTCCTGCCCTAATCTTGTGCTCCAGCTGGTTACATGATTAGCGAGGATGATAAGTCATGGGTTGTTTGTATATATTCACTGTCATATTACACTATTGTCCATTGTTTTGAAATATTCGCACAACTTTTGGGTTTAAGGTCAAACCTACGAGCTCACCAACATTATTGTTGACGTTTTCGAGTATCATTTTTAGTTGAAGTGAAAGAGGAATAAGTGAGTGATATGTGATAGCAGACTTAGAAGTATCCCACGTAGATTTTTCATGTGAAATCTTGCTTGTTTATTTTATTTGGTTTTAGTATTTGGAAGATTTTGGTTTAAGTTTGGATTTGGACCCCCGCGACAGCTGGACCCCCCGACTCCCCACCAGACCCCCACCCGCAGGACCCGCTTCCCACCCCCCCCCCCCCTCACCCTCCCATCCTCCTCCACCTAACAAACAAAACCCTCCCTCCCCCTCTGTGCGAGCTATGGAAATAGTAAGAATATGGATTGACTATGATTTGGGACATCACGTCGAGTTGTTCAGGTTTGATGTACTTTTTCGTAACACTATGCATTGTAGTTTTCTCTATATTGTATCGTGTGTTATAATTGACCATTATGTTGCGCTCCTGAGTTTCCGCCATTGTCGGGGTGTGACAACGTCGCTTTATACCTGCGACGCCATCTCCACGCACTGTATGCATAAATCTTTAAGAGATTTGGTGTATGTCCGGAATGTTGTCCGTTTATTCTCCAAATCAGCCCAAGTCAAGTGTATTTCCTTCAAATGACATCCAAGTGCTTAAAACCTGAAAACAAACGATTAAGCACATAATCTAGGTATATTTGCATGATTTAAAGGGTTAAATGACCCTGAAATAGTATACAAAATGACACCTCATCAACAAGAAGAGCAAAGAAGGTCTCATATCGCGCTTAATTCCATAGGAAAAACCTTGTAATTCTCATACCTTAATAATCTTCAATTTTGGTATCATCATTTAACTCGATAGGTAACCTTGGTGTTCGTTATTATGCATGTATAAATAAAATGGTTAATCTAATATTACCCTTGGGTATAGCAAGGCTATGAAATATATATGTTGGTTTGTTTATATTGATTGCTTAATTCATCGTTGATTGTTGATTATGTTTATCAATTCATACTTGTTAATGTGCTTAAATATGCGACCTATTATTCAATTGGGTCTAGTGATACCGACCAAGGATGGCTCTCCATATTTCAATTTATATAACTAGAATCATAGGATCACAAATATTGACCTGTCTTTACCATTGGTTTAGTGAATAGGTTGGACTAGCAAGTGACCTGGGATCAACAAATAA
Source organism: Tanacetum coccineum (assembly GCA_026074375.1). NCBI lineage: Eukaryota > Viridiplantae > Streptophyta > Magnoliopsida > Asterales > Asteraceae > Tanacetum > Tanacetum coccineum. Next base: position 46,625 of record BQNB010026710.1, on the reverse strand, counting down.
CATTCTGATTCCCTTGGTAAAGACTCAGATAGTGGACTACTAAAATATAAAGAGCCATTAAGCAGTAAGTGGGTAAAGTCCTGATGGGCTAGGGTTTAATAAGATCACCATTATTAATCTCCTAAGATAATTAAAAACAGCAAATAAAAAAATACTTTACTGCGGATGCATTTAAATTGTTACCGAATTCTACATGTCTAGTTATAGAAGAAGTAACCGTCCTGAATCTAGGAAATATATAACCCTCGAAATAAGTCATTCATTGCACTAAATAAACAAACCAACATTTTATTTGATTAATCATGGTTAATACAGTTTCCCTATAATTGGCTTGACTGCTCTTCTATCTTTTGATTATTGTCTTGTGTATGTTTTGGTAGCAGAAGTAGATTTAAGTCACCAACAAACCTGTGTCAGTCTCTCAACTGAAAACCCCCTTATCCGTTAGAATTAGGTTTAGCATAGGTTTAACATAGACTAGATAGATTAGATCTAACATAGACAACTAAAATAATAATAGACCTAGGAATTACGTTCTCGCTCTTAGTGATCGATACCCTACTTACCAACGAAGCTACAACCCGTTAGTGTTGTCTTTAGGTATAGTCGGAAAAATATAAATGTAAAACTTGATAATAAATAATACCTACACTCAACAACACACCAGATACCGATTTATAACAATTTATTTAACTGTTTGTGTTTGATCTTTCAGGATGACAAACGACAATACTGTGACTACTCCTATGAACGTAATTGGTGCACCAGTTACTAATACAGTTGCTAATCATGCTGAAAAACCAGAAAAATTCAATGGACATAATTTTAAGAGGTGGCAACAGAAAATGTTCTTCTATCTCACTACTTTAAACCTTGCACGATTCTTAAAGGGGACTGCACCTCAGGTGGAACTTCTTAGGGAAGGTCAACCCTCTAATGCACATGATGTAGAAGCTGCGGAAGCATGCAAACATTTAGACTTTTTGTGTTACAACTATGTTCTGATTGGTTTGGTAGACTCTTTGTACAACATGTACTACAAGACCACGACTACCAAAGAATTATGGGAGTCATTGGAACGCAAGTACAAAACTAAGGATGTTGTTACAAAGAAGTTCGTGGTGGCTCATTTTTTTGGATTTCAAGATGGTTGATTCAAAGAATGTGATAAACATTCATGTTGAGGGAATGAATTTGAGTGAAAATTTTCAAGTTGCTACTATTATTGAAAAGTTACTTCCAAGCTGGGTAGAATTTTAAAACTACTTGAATCATAAGTAGACGGATGATGATTGTTAGAAGACTTGTTGATCCATCTTCGTATTGAAAGAGGACAACAAGCTGGCTCAGAAAAACACTTACATACCTGATTCTTCCAAGGTTAATATGGTTGACCATGCTGGGTCATCTTCAAAGTCCAATTCTAAGGGAAAAGGAAAAGATAAAAGTAAGAATGACAAGAAGAGCAAAGGGAAGGCTAAGTACATTGCTCCTAAAGCTAGAATTGTGAAACAGAAATTCTAAGGGACTTGCTACAACTGTGACCAGGCAGGTCATCGTGTTGCTAATTTGCAAATATTCCCGAAGCGGGTAACTTCACTTTAGTTCTAAATATGATGATTGATAAAAAGGACATGTTTGTTATGGTAATTTGAGTCATTTCCATTATAAACCAAGAGGGGGGGGGGTGGGTGAATAAGGTTGCTTCTTGACTTCTTTGAAGTTTAATAAATACTTCAAGTCTCGAAAGAGAGCCAGTGATGAACTGATACTACTCTACAAAGTAAACAATAAGTAGATAGAGAGAGAAGAAGAGACACCATGATATATACTAGTTTAGGAAGGGGGTTTATTCCTTTCGTATGTCTAGTTGCGAATCCACGACACCGATACTATTCCAAGTATAATCCTTATGGTGGACTACAAACCGTATTACTATTTAAACTCCACCTGACTTCAACAAAGCTCGATGCTCATAACAGACGAGGTTACTACCTATGGTATTCCCGCCCTCGAATCCACTCCTAAGACCCCATGCATCACTTAAACCAAAACTCATAAGAAGCCTTCCCTTTGGAAGCTTAACAAACCCTAACTAGATCCCTAATGATCTAGGCTTGATCCTACGGATATAAGACTTCTTTACAAGTCGATTGGATAAATGAAAGATAGTTGAACCAAGTCCTAACCTATCCTAGAGACTCGATTCTAATAGAAAGGGCATGAGAAAGAAGACCCTCGACAAAACACATGCACAAGTATGGATTAGGTACTTGTGTGGCTCTCTTGCGGAGATGTGTGTTCTTCAATAGATGATAGAAGAGAAGATTAGAACACTTTGATGTTTAGACTTAGAGGATTAGAGAAGAGAAAATAAAGGAAAGAATGTTTGCAAGAGGTAAGGAATACAAAGTTAAATATATTCACTTCAAGCACGTGTGCCTTTCAAAAAAAAACAAAGGCCAAGAGGGGGTATTTATAGGCAAAAGTCTTAAATTGTTGAAAAATATACCCCATCAATTTAAGATTATAAAAAATAGTAGTGTTTGGAAGACAATCAATACCATCCTCATCTGGAAATTGAAGATAGTTCCTCACAGATGATTCTGTTATGACTATCTTCTTGCCATCTACTAAGGCATGAATCTGTGTTTCTTCATTGATGGTTTTGGCCTTAGCAGTAGACCAAAACTGCTCAATACATGAAACATATATAGCAGGATTAACAGTCAAAGCATACCTTATGGGGTGTGCATTTAGAAAATCTACTATCTCCTCAAACCCAGAACTTTCAGTGGGTTTCTCCAAAAATGCGACCATGTTATGAGTATTAGCAAATTTCAAAGCCGCCATAGATATTGGTTCTCGAAAGTGATTGATGAAATTAAGTTAGACTTTGTGATTTTGAGAGTATTTGAAAGAGCGAAATCGATTATGTGAGTGAAAGAAACCCTCAATCAAAGTAACTATTGTATTTATGTAAAACTCCCTCAACAACATTAACCCAACGGTAACCTAGCAGTATTAAGTTAGCCTAACAACACTAACTTTTGCCCAACAGTAGTAAGTTTATGCCTAGTAGCATTAACTTTGAGTCACCAGCATTAACTCCAATTCCATTCTAAACAGCTTTTTCATTATCAATGTAACCTTTTGACTCACAAAAACTCTCTGTCTAGTTTTGATTTCTCTCAATTCTTTTTAGCTCACAATTATCTCTGTCTATTTTTGCATTCTCTCAATTCTTTTTAGCTCACCATTTTCCATAATCAAGACTTTAAAGATCAAGCATTCCAATACTAGCAATCAGATATTGAAATCTACTTACATCAAATGCTTTTGTAAGCAAATCAGCAACATTTTTGTCAGTATGAATCTTGATCATTTAAATTAGCTTCTTTTCATTGGAATCTCTGATAAAGTGATGTCTAATCTCAATGTGTTCTGTTTTTGAATGAAAAACAAGGTTCTTAACTATGCATATAGTACTCTCATTATCAATATAGATCTTCGTATGCATAAAGTTATACCCATAATCAAGCCATTGATTTTGAATCCAAAGCACTTGGCCACAGCAACTTGAAGCAGCTACATATTCAGCCTCTGTTGTGGAATTAGCAACCACAGTCGGCTTCTTGCACTGCCATAAGATCAATCTACACCTAAGAAATTGACAACCTCCTGTTGTAGACTTCCTATCCAAGCTTGCTCTAGCATAATCACTATTAGTGTATGCTACCAAATCAAAAGGTGAATCTTTTGGATACCAAAGGCCCAATTTTGGTTGACCTTTTGAGTACCTAAAGATTCTTTTCACAACATGAAGATGTGACACTTTTAGGTCGACTTGGTATCTTGCATATGCACACACTGTAAACATAATATCAGGTTTTGAAGAAGTAAGATACATCAATGAACCAATCATTGATCTATATAAATAAACATCTACTTCTTCACCATCTTCATCCTTGAGCAAAGGCTTTTGAGTTTCCATAGGTGTGCTTGCTGTCTTGACATCAGTAAAACCAAATTTCTTCAAAATCTCAGTCACATACTTGTCTTGACTGATAAAAATCCCATCTCCCTTCTACTTTACTTGCAGTCCTAAGAAGAATGTGAGTTCACCCATAGAACTCATCTGAAACTTCTTATGCATCATCTTCTCAAAGTTAGTTGCTTAAATGTCTTCACTTGGTCAAAAGCCATAAAATGAATATCATTACATATACTTAAACTAACAGAATATCACCTTTGTCCTTTCTTATAAACAAATTCTTTTCTATATTTCTTCTCTAAAACCTACTGTTCAACAAATAAGTTGACAAGGTTTCATACCAAGCTTTGGGAGCTTGATGCAGTCCATAAAGTGTCTTTTCTACTTTGTATACTCTATCAGGGAAGTCTGGATCTTCAAATCCTGGTGGTTGATAAACATAGACTTCCTCTTCAATCTTGCCATAAAGAAAAGCACTCTTGACATCCATCTGGTACACCATAAAGTCTTTAAATGAGGCATAGGATAAGAATAGCCTAATTGCTTCAATTCTGGCAACAGGAGCAAAGACTTTATCATAATCAATCCCTTCTTCTTGTGTGTACCCTTAAGCAACCAACCTTGCTTTGTTCTTTATCACAATACCTCTTTCTTCCTTTTTGTTCCTATAAACCCATTTAGTGCCTATAGGCCTTTCGCCATTTGGTAAATCCACCAGGGTCCAAACCTTTTGTAATTTGAATTATAGAAGCTCATCCTGCATAGCTTCTATCTAGCTTGGATCCTTTAATGCATGAAATACCTTTTGGGGTTCTTCTTGTGATAGAAAGCAAGCAAATAAGCAATTTTGAAAGTCTTTATGGTTTGTTCTTTGCTGAACAGAACAAAACAAACCATGTTCTTCCAAATTCTTTGTCATTCTTCTTATTTGAGGTGCTGAATTCAAATCTCCCATAATTTATTCAACTGGATGATCTTTATGTATTCTTGTAGTTAGAATAGGACTGATAAGTATGAATGTATTCAAATTGTTCATGTCAGCCTCTGCACCAACATCTTCAACATCATCTAAATAAACAATATATTCCAATTCAGGCATATTTGGATCATCTGGAAGTTTAATGCTTTTTTTGCACCAACAGCATTAACTTCTATGCCAGTAGCATTAACAGTTGAACTAACAACATTAATATTGTTAGTGCTATTTCCATTACTAGCAGTATTACATTGTTAGTGTTGTTAACATTATCTTCCTTTTTAGGCATATTTGGATCATCTGGAAGTTCAATGCTTGTTTTTGCACCAACAGCATTAACTTCTATGCCAATAGCATTAACAGTTGAACTAACATCATTAATATTATTAGTGCTGTTTCCATTACTAGCAGTATTAACATTGTTAGTGCTATTAACATTATCTTACTTTTCTTGATCATTACTTGAATCACCACCTTCTTTTCTTGGTTCTTCAGTAACCTTCTTTTTATTATCCCTTAAAGGTTTGAATCCAGCATCAAGAGAACTCTTTGAAATTTGAGAGAGTAGTGGATCAACAGGCCACAATGGTAGCAAAATATAATCTTTGCCAGGTACTGTCTCCATTCTAGCTTTACCTGCATCATCACTTGCTTTTGTACCTGCATTATCATTAGACTAATTTCCTACAACAACTGGCTTATAATTCATTGAATTTGTTAGTGCATCAATATCAAAAAGTTAATTTGGTCTACTTCCTGCAATTTAGTGGTATTCTCATAAACTGGGACATGTACGGTTCTCTTTATCCTATCCTCATTCTACAGTTGACTACTTTAAATGCTTACTATTGATTGAAGTTACCTATCATAGATCCATCATCAGGCTTTACCATCAAACGTTGCACTAAGTGATCTATGGTATTGGAATTGTAACAAGACATCCAAATGGTCTCAATTAAATCCTAAATTGGTTTTTTTTACCAGAAAATGTTTCTAAGGTTTGTTATGAAGGCTTAATTACTAATACCCTATTTTAACACATAGCAAGCAGTAGTTTTAAATGATTCAGCCCCAAAAAGTTAGTAGGTAGTTTAAAATCCAGGCTAGCATTGTCCTTAGCAGCGTTTAGAAGTAGTGGTTCTATTTTTCTCTCATCTACTCCAATTTTGTTAAGGAGTTATAGACTACACTAAAATTTCTCTTAATACCCTTTTCTCTTATTAAAACTGATTCATTCTCCTTATTCTTGACACTCTGTTCTCAGTATTCACCTTAATTACCTTAAGCCTTTGATATATTAGATTTTCTACTCCAGTTATAAAGATGCTTAGAATGCCACTAGTCTCGATCCTTATTATGCTAGAAAGACTAACCCAAACTAAATCACTGTAATCATCTGGTGAAATAGGCAATACATCGTTTCTCATTGAGCTTTTTACAAATGTTGGACCAAAATAAATCATGTGCATTAGTGTAAAAAGGTTGGCTGATTAAACTTTATGTTTTGGACTACAAGTAGCTCTATGTTGCTTTCACTTTTGACAAGCAAACAGGTTTAATCATTTTCAAAAAGTTTTAAAGGTAAAACCTCTTACAAGATTTCCCTTAACCAGTTTATTCATTATTTTGAAATTTATATGTCCAAGCCTTCTATGCCAATGCCTTTAGATTCATCAGATGTGGCTTTTGCAAAGAGACAAGTTAGACCTCCTTTAGGAACAATATTCTTTAAATCAAACACTATACAATATTGTTTCCTTTATAGGTGAACTTTAAGTAAAACCTGGGGGGTAAACTTTCATCTGTTAACTTATAGATTGAGATAAAACTAATACAATTCCACTATCATTAAAGGAGAAAATACTTTCTTGTGTGTCACACATTTGTTGAGACACTAAAGAGGTTTAACTGTAATTTTTTCCTTTACAAAGATACACATTCTCAAAGTTAATATTACCAGTTTTTATTGTACCTCTGTCTGTGATTTTCCCTCCCTTGGGATTACCTTCAAAGGTAAAATATCCTCCATCAATTTCTTCAAAGTCAGTAAGAAAGGACATGTTCCCTGCCATGTACCTTGATCATCCACTGTCAATCACTCCTTGGTCTAGTAAATCCATTTGTGGATTGCCCTGTACATGTGGTAAGAAAATTAATGTCTTTTGGGGACCCAAGCCATCACTGACTTGGATCTGCCTTGTTCATCAATATAATCAAACCTTTTTATGATGGCATCACATACTTTTTTTGTGTTTGATTTTGTTTTTTGTTTGTTTTGTCTTTGTTTGTGTATGTTTTGTTTTGATTTGTTGTTTTGTTTTGATTGTTTTTTTGCTTTTTTTTGATTTTTGTTTTTTTTTTGTGTGATTGATGTGTTGATGTTTGAACACATCACCTTTGTTCTTTGGTTATTGTTGTTGGTGTGTTTTGATTGATTACTTTTTGTTATGGTGATGAATGATGGATTGACTTGATGTTTGATGCACTATTATGTTAGAAACTGGTCTTATTACTTTAGTCTTTGGTTTCCAAACCTAACAGACTGAGGCCTTAACATCATTAACCTGGTTTCCCTTAACAGCATTAAGTACTGCTTTTAGCTTAACAATATTAACTACTACTTTTGGCCTAGTAGTATTAACATTCTTACCACTAATAATATTAACCCTCTTATTAAAATTACTATTTTTAGTTGTGTTTTGTTGTTAATGGGCCTTTATAATAGTTGAATGTGCTGTATAAAAACAGTTTTCATTGGTCTGGCATATTTACTGTTGTTTTTTTTGGGATTTTGAGCAGTATTAACTGGTTTCTAGGTGTATGAAGTGATCACTAGGACAGACATCATTAATAACTTCAATTTGGAACATGTTCCTTTTAGGATGGGGTGATTATTCTAGTAAAATTTGTTGATTCCATGATGTGTTCGTTATGTAGGTGTTATTTTATGTATCAAGTTTTACTATTTATTTTATGCCGACTATACCTAAAAACAACACTTTAACGGGCAGTGTACCCGGTCAGATGGAGTTTTGTGGTAAATAGGGTGTCGATCACTAAGAGCGAGAGCGTTAATCCTAATTCTATCAGTATTCTAGTTATCTAAGTTAAACCTAAAACTAATGCAAAAAGGGGGTCTTTCGAGACTGGCACGGTTTTTGTATCTAACCTAAGGTTTTGATGATAAGTAAAGCAATAAACACACACAAGAAGACAAACAAACGATAGAGGAACGATCGAGAACTAATGTAAGGAAAACGTATCAACCATGAATAATCTGATAAAATGCAGGTTTGTTTATTAGTGCAATGATTGTCTTATCTCGAAGGGGCATATCATTCCTAGACTTAGGCGGTATTTCTTCCTAAGACCTAGACACGTTAATCCTGTCACAATTAGACGCATCCGCATAAAGCTTCCTTATGTTGATTATAATCTATCTTAGGATCTAAGTAATGGTGCTCTTACTAAACCCTAGCTCATCGAGACTTTACCCACTTACTGCTTAATGGCTCTTTATATACTATTAGTCCACTGTCCGAGTCCTTACCAATGAAATAAGAATGTACTCGTTGATACCAAGGTCACCTTATGGCTCAACTAAGCTAACTAATCTAAAGGCAAAAATAAGTTAATATTTGTGATCCTATGATTCTAGATATATAAATTGCAATATAGAGAGCTATCCCGGACTCTTAGCCTACGCCCAAACAACACCGAAGTTGCAGCGCATTAAATATGTAGGACTAGACCCAGTTGAATGATAGGTCACATACTTAAGCACGCAAACGAATATAAATTGATAAACATAAACAACAATCAACGATAAATTAAGCAATCGAGATAAACAAACCAAACATTAGATCTTCATAAACATGGCTGATACCTAAAGGTATCAGCCGATAGTCATTGTAAAAATACACACGGTTTGATATATGAACGATTAAAGTAAAGAAACCTCGATCGAACGCGTATTCGGTTGCACGGAGATTACAAGAGTTTTCTTATGATCTTGAGGCTCTTTTCTGACCTTCTATGCTCTTCTAATCGTCTCTTGGTTGACTTGGTAGTTTAGGGATTCACTTGCATGATTAAAATTGAGTTTAGGGTCGTCTGTATATATAGGGTCTGGTAGTCGGTTGGATATGGCGTATCCATGTATTGGATACGGCGTATTGGAGATTTCTTGGAGTAGGGACCACGTTTGATATCTTCCAGAATATTATATTGATTCTATATCTTGAATACGGCGTATTGAGTCCTCTGGATACGACGTATTGATCTTCATTCCTTTTGTGGTCTTTGGTGAGTGCAGGCACGGATACGCCGTATCTTCCTTGATGGATACGGCGTATTGGTCTTCAGAATAGTAATCTTCAAAATATCTTCATTTAAGCTCTAGAATGCGCGTCTTTTGCTAAGTTTCACCAATTACTCCATAATTACTGCAATTCTTAAATATAAACTTATTCTGGGTGAAGGTCAAGCTTGAAGTTGAAGTCGTGTATATTTCTTTGATCATTAGATCATCATCATCATTTTATTATGGTAAAACTTTATAAGTTTTGTTATCATTTTATTTTGATTTCCAATTGTATATGTACCTTGTGATGTATGATATATGATGATCAAGATTTGAATGCGGTGATGTGTGCATGAATCTAGGTTAAAACTAGCTAAAATGACCATTAAAACAAGCAAAATGATCATAAAATTTATAGGCTGTAATGAACAGTAGGTTTAATAAATTTCTACATGTTTGAGGTTGGATTTAAGTACATTAGGTTGTAGATAATCCTTTTGTGGACACATGGAAAATTGGATGATTTCTAGAAAGTGAATATTGAGTGAGATATGATCAAACACAAAAACTTGTGGAGTTGACCTTGCTGTACGATGGTATAAGAAGTCCTTTACAGAACTGAGTTGGTTTTAAAAAGTTAAAAAATATGAGACTAGAAAAATCATTTAGATTGTGAATCAATTGGATAGTCAGCCAACTCTTTATGGTTTGTAAATGGCATCAAAATGGTGAAAGTGAAATTTCAGTCCAAAAAGCTAATGTGACCTTTATGTATAAAAGTAACCATATGTATAAAAGATAATAATATATGTACTAAAATGAGTTTTGAATCTGTAAAATGGATCCTTAAAAAATTAAAGCAAAACATTAAGATATATCAATTAACCATTTACGGTTTATAAAATTATGACTATTTTCGTAAACATAAAGTATATAAATAATTTACTATACCGAAACACTGTACTATGTTAAGCGATTTTTGTACTGAAAACCGAGGTGGTAGAACCCACTTACGGGAGTTTTAAAATACTACATATGATAATAAAATGTATCCCGACCTCGAGAACCCGAAATTTTATAACAAGAGTCATTTACAAGCTTAAATGGGCCATAAGGCCTTATTAGACCACTAGGCCCAATGAAACAAAATAGACTTATTGGACTTAACCTAAGACCCGTTACAATTTATGAGTTTTCATTAATTTTTATGATCTTTAATTGGAACTTATTTAGTTATGAGTTTTCGTTATTTTTTTATCGACTGGAAACCTGGGACTCCGTTCATTTTGTATAGGTCTTGGTTGATTGACGCGCCTACTTCCGAGTTTTTATTCATCGGATATTCCAGCCGACATCACTAAGTGATGAGTTCATGTCCTCGCATTTTTACACTTTATTGTTTTATAAACGCGGGGTGATAACCATGCTCGTTTTTAAAATAGAACATACACGGGAGTTTGTATCGGTAGTTGCCCTTAATTATTTTTATAAGTTAGCTCAACTCGACTAGAAAAAGACCCCCTGCGGAAACATGTATTGTTAACTACCTGACATAGTAGACGCTTATACATGAAATTGTACTATTTGAAGGCTGCCAAATCCCAATCAGTGTCGACTCGGGCTATGTCCAAGTGTCAGGGAAATATAACACACGGCATGCGTTGTATAGAGAATAATACGCACTCATAGCGAGGGTGTATAGTAGGCATACCTTCGTTGGGAAAACCCAAACATAATTTAGTTGGTGAACGTTCAATGTCATGAACTTATAATCAATCCCCCCGATTAACTTTGTTTGGCCACATCGTTAATAACCTGAGGAATTATTGAGAAAATGATAACTTGTGTTCGGGAATTTTATTATTTATATATAATAACTCTATGGATTCACTCAACATTATTGGTTGTCGCTTATGGAAACCTAAATGTTTTGAGGCCCATTAAATAAAAGTCATTCGAAGACGATTTGCTAAAAAAAATGTTGTATGTAATATTTGATGAACGAACAAATTTGGGTCCTTATGATGTACACTTTTTTTCAAATGGAATGCTATTTAAAAAATGTCTTTTTTTTCGAGTCGTTTTCTATGCTTGAGTTGTTATATTATGACGTAGCACCCCAAATGACCTTTCCACTGAGATATATTAAAATGGGGATGTTATAGATTGGTATAAAGAGCTTAAGTTATAGGAGAATACAAGATTTTCAAAAATCACAATGGAACGAAAGATTTTTGAAATCTTTTAACTATAACTGTACAAGCGAAATCTCCGAATTACCAATAGACAAGAATGAGAAGGAATTATTTATCGATATATATATATATATATATATGGAAAAATATATATTTGTATAAATATGAAATTCTCCATTTATTTGAATATAAATGTTAATTATGTAATTTATTTAATACTAATACGAGATATTTATACGATGCAGATTGTCATGGAGAACCCTAATGTCTCTTAACGAGCCGAACGAAGCTATTCCCGAAGTGAACCCAGTTGTTCCCGAGTATGAACAAGTTGCGGCATATCCCTGATCCAACGAATATGGTTGACATTCCCGATGATATCTGTAGTTTGGCTTGATCTATGGACGATGAGTGATCCTGAAGAAGATCCTGAGAAGATCCGAGGAGAACCGAGGGAAGAACTCGGGAAGGATGTTGATATATTGAGCTCGAGGATGATGTTGAGTTGATATTCCCTTATGAGGTGGAGGGTGACAAAACCCCGCCACCTGGAGATGTGTCATCCGATTCTGAGCAGAGGACGAGGAGATTGATGTTGCACCTTGAGGTTGTTGTTTTTACCCGAGGTTGATATTGCATCCGACGGCTAATGTTAGGCTTCTCCAAAGCCTTATGCTATTGCAGACTTTCGCGGGGCTTATATGAGGTAGGAAGAGTCATCTTCTGCTCGTGACTATCAAATGTTGGTATGGATTGGCACCTTTGGGCTTTAAGACATGCTTTGGAGACGTCACGTGCCACGCGCTAAGACTTACAGAGGCTGAGTTAAGTACAAACCAAACTAAGATTGCTCTTCTCAAATCCAAGAATAAAATCGGGTAAAAAGAAAGGGAGTTACTTAATCATGATTTGGAGAATGTCGAGCGTGCTTTAGGTAATGTTCTCGAGAGGGTGTCGGTATTAGAGAGCGGGGAGAATGCCACATTAAAGAAAAGATTGGATGAGACTGAGACTAAGTTGGCGTGGGCTTGTATGGAGCGTGATATTACTGAGAGGAGGTTGCATGAGTCCCGAGTGTGGAATAAGATGTTCTACTTGGATATGGTTCGTATTGGGGCTGTTTCAAAGCCGCCATCTGATGATGAAGATACTGAGCGTCCGAGAAAGAAATTGAAAACTCTACTTCTGATGGGACCACGGTCCTTCTGTGCACGTTGGACAACCGCGTGACTCTTAGTAGATTTCTTTATCATTAGTAGTATCTTTTGTAACTCACTAACTTAAACTGCGGGAATGTCGGTCAGTTAGTACGGAACTAGTTTTTGGAGTTGTATAATCATTTAGATGGTGACATGGTGATTGTTATGACAATGCAACTTGTAACTTATTGGTGCTTAATGGAAATGACTATCTTTGGTTTTAGATCTATGTCGTGTTGTTGTTACCTTTCTTTTCTTGTTTCTTCTAAATTGTTCCTTTTGCTTAATACAATCATTGAATGAATACTCATTATGATTTGATTTGTTTTGTAACAGGCATCATGTCGCCAAAAGATAATGTCTGAGGCATGTATGCCGCGAGGTTATTACGGGACAATGTTGCGACTATCTATGGCTTAAATTATGGCAAATATGAACCATATGGTAGTCGTGGTTGCTAGAGCCTGGTGGTGGTGGAGCCCGGTGGTGGTGATGCCTGGTGGTGCTGGAGCCTGATGTGGTGGAGGCCCAGGTTGGTGGTGGAGCGTGATGGTGTGAAGTGGTGGTGCTGGAGCCAGTGGTGGTGGAGCTGGTGGTGCTGGAGCCAGTGGTGCTGGAGTTGGTGGTGCTAGACCGGCAGCGCCCAAAATTACTGGGTGTACTTATGTAACATTCAAAAAGTGTGACCCACAACCTTTTAAAGGCACCGAAGGTGCCTGGGTTTATGTCAGTGGTTTGAGAACACTAGTATATGTGTTTCGAATCAGTGTTGCAAGGAAAGGGTAAGGTAATTTCTTCAACTGCTACTCTCCAGGTCGTGCATAACTTGGTGGAATGGAGGATTACTTCATATGAGTATTGATGCTGCTAATGGTACTCAATGGACTAAGGTGAGAAAGTGGATGACTCAGGAATTTTGTCCTCAAAGTGTGTTTGCAAAGGCTGGAGCAAGAATTGTACAACTTGAAGTTTAATTTATAAGGGATTTGATATTGCTTGGTATACAAAACGAGTCCACGATATCTGGCCTTGTTTGTGTCTAGAATGGTTGAGGCCTGGCAGTTGAAAGGTGGAGCAGTATATTCGTGGGTTCGTCAAAGAATTATACGTGGTGACTTGTGTCATCCATCGAGGCCTACTGGTATTGATGAGGCTGTCCGTATGGCTTATCAGCTCATGGGACAAATAATACAAGACAAGACTGATGAGGTTTCTGAGGGTGAAAAGAGGAAAGGTGAAGGAGATCGTGGTGGTCGTGGTGACAACCGACGCGATTACAATCGTCGGCAAAACCAAAGAAGGGCTAATGCTGGAGCTATGACCAATGATGCCCCAAATGATAACGAAGTGTTGGTCACTGGTTTGCAAGAATAAGAAGCATGCTGGGGATTGTTGGAAATGTGGTAAGTGTGGTAAGTTGGGGCACAAGACTGCTGCTTGTTGGAAGCTCGAACAGAAAGATGTGACTTATTTAATTGCAATGAAAAAGGGGTCACGAAAAAGTGATGCCCTAAGCTGAAAAAAAACATGGACAAGGTGGAAATAAACGTGGAGATGTTTACAAGTTTGGGACGCTGAGGATACTCTGCAAGACCGAAAGTCGTTACTGGTACATTCTTACTCAATAATCGATATGCTACTACTTTATTTGATTCGGGTGCCGATAAAAGTTTTGTGTCTACAAATTTTAGTACCCTTATTGATATTAAAAGTTAGTAAAGTCCATTAACGTGTTTCAATAGGGTGTACACTTACTATTTTGAAAACGTTCTTTTCCAATCGATTAAATGGTAGATAATAGAACTAGGAAGTTTTTGATTCATTATTGGGATGGATTGGTATATCCAGTTATGATGCGCTATTTTATGCTGTGAGAAAATGGTATGAATTTCCCTGGGAAGGTAAGACGCTGCTTATCGAAGGCAATAGAAATAATTCTCGATTGAAGATTGTTTCTTGCATTAAGACTTGAAAGTATACCGAGAAAGGTTATGAGCTATTCTTTAGATCAACGTAACCAACCACCCCCCGTTCCCCTGAACAAGAATGAAGGAGAGCAATCAGAGAGTTCAGTTATCAAGATTTTACCGAGGTATTTCTGATGAATTACCTCGGACTTTTGCCTACCCAAGACAACGTCTGAATTCCGTATTGCTCTTATTCCCGGTGCTGACCTGTGGCGCCTGTGCGCCATATCGTTTTAGCACCTTCCGAATCGAAGGATTTGTCCAAGCAACGAAGAAGTTGTCGGAGAACGGTTTTTATTCGACCGAGCTCGTCGTCAGTGGGGAGCTCCGGTTAGTTAGTTGAAGAGAAGGATGAGATCATTCCGGAAAGTGCATTGAATACCGAAGGAACTAAACAAGTTTAACGATCAAGATTGATAACATTACCAAGGATTGATGGACTTATTATTTGAATCAGCTGCAAAGGTTATTAGTGTTTATTCGAAGATTGATTTACGGTCTGGTTATCATCAACTTCGTATCCGCGAGGAAGACATTCCAATTACAGCGTTTAGAACTCGTTATGGACATTATGAGTTTCAAGTAATGCCTTTTGGCCTGCTAATTGCACCGCTGCAGTATTCATGGATTTGATGAATCGCGTGTGCAAGCCGTATCTTGATAAGTTTGTGATTGTATTCATTGATGACATTCTGATTTATTCCAAAAATAAAAGAAGACATGGTGAACATTTGAAGACTATCTTGAATTTGCTAAGGAGCAAAAAGTTGTACGCTAAGTTTTTGAACTGTGATGTTTGGGCTTTTGATCCGTGTGCAATTCCTTGGCCATGTGATTGATAGTAGTGGAGTTCATGTTGATCCTGCGAAGATCAAAACCATTAAAAATTGGGCTCTGCTCACCACATACACCACGAGTAAACGCTCCTGAAGTGCGACAATTTTGGGTTTGGCACAGATCATTATCGAAGGTTTATTAAGGAGTTTTCTCTAATATCCAAACCATTAACTAAACTCACTCAGAAAAATAAGCTATATGTGTGGGGCGACGACGATGAGGAGGCATTTCAAACATTAAAGCTGAAATTGTGTAGTGCACCAATATTATCACTACCCGAAGGAAGCAAAGACTTTGTTGTGTATTGTGATGCATCCCTTAAAGGATTTGGATGTTTGATGCAGCAAGAAAGGTACATTGCGTACGCCTTAGGCAAACTTAGAAAGATATGAAGGAAAATTATCGTCCATGACTTGGAAATTGGGAGCGGGTGGGTTTTTGCTCTTCGACTGTGGAGCCCATTTTTGCTCACAAAAGCCTTACAATATATTTTGGATCAGAAGAGCTAAATATGAGGCAACGTAGTGGATTGAACTTCTGAGTGATTAACGATTATGTTATTCGTTATCACCAGGAAAGGCGAATGTTGGCGTGATGCGTTCGCAGGACAGGATAAGGGAACCGATGCGAGGGCCATGCTTTAGTATGGTTGACTTGGTACATAAAACAATTTACCCGAACAAATTCAAAATGCACAGTTATGCGTTGCACGGAGGAAAAATTTAGTTTTGCCAAAGGATTTTCGTGCGCGAATGGGACGCCATTTGAGTTAGATACGATGGTACAAAAATGCCTGAAAGGACGAGTATGGTTACCCTTATTCGGAGGATTGAGGGATCTAATCATGATGGAATCTCAATTAATTAAAATATTCCATTCATCCTGGGTCGGATAAATTGTTTGCCATGATTTGAGAAGTTATACTCCGGTGGTCCGAATCTGAAACTGACAATGCGAGAGTATGTCAGTAAGTGCTTGACGTGTTGCTAAAGTCAAGGTTGAACACCAAAAGCCGTCAGGATTACTTCAGCACCAGAAATTCTGTTGGAAACTGCGAGAGAATATACAATGATTTCATCTAAAATTCCAAGAACACCATCTCAGATATGATTTTATATTTGGGTCATCTGTTGACCGATATTGACTAAATCTGCTCACTTTATTCCGATAACTTGAGAAGTATAAAATGGAGGAAGATTACTCGATTATATTTGAGGGGAGTTTGTTTTGTAGGCACAGGGTGCCCCGTGTTGATATTTCGGGATCGAGACGGCTCGTTTCGATCAAGGTTTTGGGAGATCTCTTCATCCAAAAGTCATTGGGGACAAAATTTAGATATGTAGCATTACTTACCATCTTAACAACTGATGGTCAGAGGGAAAGACAATACAGACATTAGAAGGACATGTGCATGCGTTGCGTGATTGACTTTGGTTTAGTAGCTGGGATATAAGCACCTTACCTTTGGTGGATGAATTCTCATACATATAATAGTTATCACGCTCAGCATTAAAGCCGCACCTTTTGATTTGATAGCTCTATACGGAAGGAATGTTGATGCTCTGTTATGTTGGATGTGGGTTGGGAGATGCCCCAACTCACGATACCAGAAAGAATTAGCGGAAACGACATAGATGGTTTGTGCAAAATAAGAAACCCGTTTATTGGCTGCTCGTGGTCCAGACAAAAAGTTATAGCGGTGTGGAGACGGTTAAAAACTTTGGAGTTCAAAGTGGGTGACAATGTTATACTGAAAGTATCACGTGGAAAGGTGTATTTCGATTTGGGAAACGTGGGAATTAAGTCCCCGTTATATTGGACCCTTTTTAGATTTTATCACAGAGTATGTCGGTGGCATATAAACTGGATCTACCCCGAGGCTGGAAGGGATTACACAATACTTCCTTGTTTCAAACTTAAAGAAATGTTTATCAGATGAAGATCTTATCATTCCACTCGATGAAGTAAAGGATCGTCCGTGAATTTGCATTCAACGAAGAAACCCATTGAAATCATGATAGAGAAGTGAAACAACTTAAAGCCAAGTCGGATTCTATTGTTAACCGTTCGATGGAACTCGAGTCGGTGGTCGGCCATATTTACTGGGAAGGAGGGGACCAGATGTGGAAGAAATACCCTCATCTCTTTGATTTTAATAAGAAGCGAGCAACAAGATGAATTGATCTTCAGGGACGAAGATCCCTTTTTAGGGGGAAATGCTGTGACAATCCGTCAATTTCAGGTCGTTATTTTATTCTCAAGTATTAATTATATTTTTTCATTTTTATGTTGAGATATGAACTCACGACTAATCGGGAGAATTAGGGCTTACATTTGTAATTTACGTGACGTTTACAAAGAACCGGCGAATCCTACGTTAAGCATCGACGTTTATATTTCCAAAATGCCGTAGAAATGTTTTTATTACATTCGTTTTTATTTTTCGTGTCTCGTACTATTTTTACTTTTTACGAAAAACGACTACAAAACGTACCTTTTTAAATATCGGACTTTGAAAATACCCGCCTTAACAATTAGTGGGACAAGTAGTAAACTACTTATCCCACTAATCTCACCATGCAAAGGGTGACAAAACCAAAGGGAGAGGTGTCCCTTTGGTAAGCCTTGTTAAGCTTTCACTTGACACTTGTCCAATATCACTCTTACATACATAAACCTATTTTGACCATCAAACACACACACAACTCATATTATACACTCAAAAATCTGATTTGCTCTCTCCCCCTCTCCATATTGACGCCACACACACGTGTCGAATGCCTCAGTTCAGCAGTATCCAACACAGTCATCCAAGTCTCCACAACCCTCAAATGAACCATCTCCTGCTGACAAACATCAACTGACTTAGAAGTTTCATCAACTAAACTTGATTGAAAGTTTAACCAACACACTTGTCCTCCTCACTCAATCGTACAAATCACATCTTCCTCAAACAAACAATCAACTCAGAACGTCTTCTAATGCAAGGAACAAAGCTACGGTTCAAGACGGCAGAGTTGTGGTTCAAGATGTCCGTGGAAGATACAATGCAAATAATCAAGGAAGACCATTTCAGAGGAACAATGCAAGAGGAAATGTTGTAACTGGGAATGCTGGAGGTCAGAACAGAGGTGGCAATGTGAATCCTGGTCAAGCTAAACCCATTAAGTGCTACAACTGTAATGGACTCGGGCACATAGCACGAGAATGTCCTCGGCCAAAGCGACTTCAGGATTCAGACTACTTCAAGGACAAGATGCTACTTATGCAAGCCCAGGAGAATGGTGCAGTACTGGATGAAGAACAGTTGTTGTTTCTTGCAGGAGAACAGGTCACCAACTTTGATGATGATGTGGATGACCCAACCGAGAAAGATTTGGCACTCAATGTGGATCATATCTTTGAAGCTGATCAATGTGATGCATTCGACTCTGATGTTGATGAGGCTCCTAATATACAGACCATGTTCATGGTAAATCTTTCATCTGAAGATCCAATCTACGATGAAGCCGGGCCATCATATGACTCGAATACTCCGTTTGAGGTACAAGATCATGATACCTTTGTAGATCATATGGATGAGTATCATGAAGTACACGAGATGCAAAACGATGTACAACACAACTACGTTGTTGACTCTGATGCTGAATATGCGAGTGATAGTAATATTATTCTGTATAATCAGTATATGGAGGACAACGAAGAACATGTTGTACAAAGTAATGTATCTTCTGTTCGAAATGATGCATTGATGTCGATTATAGATGATATGCATGAACAGGGTGTCCAAAGTATGTCAGCAAATAAGCAGGTTAAAGTAGTTAATGACACATTGACTTCTGAACTTGCGAGATATAAGGAACTGGTCGGGGTGTATGAAAAACGGACAAAGTTTGAATTAACTGAAAGAGAACAAAAGATTGATGAACAAATGAGAATAATTATCTCTGACCGAAATAGAAAGGAAACTTCTTTAAAATCGGAACTTCATACTGTACAAATGCAACTTCGTTCTACCGTTGACCATAACAAGTCAATGAAGGAAGAAGTGACAACCTTGAAAAAGGATTTTAAACAAAAAGAAGATAAATACATTGAAGAGTTTTTAGACATCAAAAAGCTAAAAGAAAAGGTTGAAGATAGATTATTCAAACAAGATCAGTCTGTTCAAACGGTGCACATGTTATGTAAACCAAAACCGTTTTATGATGAAAAGAAAAAGGTAGCAATAGGCTACAAAAACCCCTTATGTCTCACACGTGCAAAGCAAGTTCAATCTGCCCTCTATAATGGTACTGAAATAGTCATGACCAATCATAAACCTGCTGTTGTGCATGACTCGGAGGAAACTCTTGAGATAGCTGAGTTGACTAGGAAAAGAATGTATGAGAAAATGAAAAGCCCTCAGTGTATTCAAAATAAAGTTAAGTTTGCACCCCCAGATTACTCAAAAGAGAACTATCTTGCAATCTTCGCACCTCAGAGAGATTTGACCCCTGAGCAGATATTTTGGGCCAAAGATGAAAATGACAGGAAAAAGGTTGAAGCCTCAGTTCTTAAACCACTTTCAACACCGACTGTGTATCCACCCAATACACCTGTCAAGCTTGTCCCCAGGGTTCTCCCAACAAAAAGTCAAGTGAAAATTAATCTTTATACACTCACACAACTTTTTACGGAATTTGACAAAACATGTAAAAAGAGAATCACACCAACAGGTCTCACAGAAGGGGAAAGAGGTTTTGAACAAACAAAAAGATGTTACCTCACTGAAGTCATACCATTTTTCAAAACTCTTAAACAACACTTTGAAGGAGTTCAAAAGGCTCTCTTTAAAGAAGTTAAAGGAATGGAAGAAATTTTTGATCAAATGTCAGCAGAGGTGGACCAGAATACTGTGGACAAGCAATGTGCTGAAATTGAAAGGAAAAACCTTCTCATTGCAAATGAGAATCTAATTGCTAATTGTTTGTCGAATCAATTGATGTTTGCTGTTGAACAATCACGTTGTCTAGATCTTGAAGCTGAGATATCTAAATTACAAAATGAGAATCAAAAGGATGTTAATGATGAAATGATAAGAGGTTTTAACAAACTTGAGGTGGAATACCTGAATTTGCAATTGAAATATCAACACCTTCAAGAAAAATTTAGAAATAACAAATCACAAACTTCTCAGGATGTTCCTGAATTTGACTTATTTTTTAGAATTAAAATTCTAGAAACACAGCTTCAAGAAAAGGGCAACGCAATTAGTAACTTGAAAGCTCAAGTCTCTACAATGAATGACAGAAGTTGTGAAACTTATAATGCTAAAGATGTCACTGTTCTTATTGAACAAAATGAATGCGTTAGAGTAGAACTAGAAAAGGTCAAACAACATTACAAGGAATTGTATGACTCCATTAAGATTACGCGTGTTCACACTAGAGAAAAGACATCTACCATGTTAAATGAAATTGAGAGTCTAAAGGCTCAGTTGAAAAGCAAAGTGTCTTGTGTCACTAGTGACTCTGTCAAACCAAAAGTTCTTGCGCCTGGCATGTATGCCATTGATGTTAAACCCATCCCTCATCCCCTTAAGAACAATAGGAGTGCTCATTTAAACTATATCAACCATCTTAAGGAGAGTGTAGAAACAGTTAGGGAGATTGTAGAGGAAGCTAGAGTAGTTAAACCACTGGATAATGCACTTAACTATGCTTGTCAATACACTAAGCTATCTCAGGAATTGTTAGAATATGTGATTGGCACTTGCCCAAAAAGTTTCAATGAAAGAGATAACAAGGCTCCCTCTACCCCTGTAACTAGGAAAAAGCAAGTTACTTTTAATGATAAACCAGGAACTTCATCTAGTAACACACAGAAACACGAAGTGCACCAGAAAGTTCAACAGACTAATGTCCCTGTGATTCATTCTACAGGAGTAAACACTTCCACTGAAGCAAGCGGATCAAAGCCTAGAAGCAATACAAAGAAAAATAGGATCCTGCCTGCTAAGAGTGAGAATAAGAAGAAAGTAGAAGACCACCCTAGGACAAATAAGTCAGTATGGACAAAAGTGAATCGGGTTGATTCTAGCATTAGCTCTAAGCGTGTTGTAATTAATTCGAATTCTGAATCTGTGTGCAAAACGTGTAACAAATGTTTAAACTCTGCAAATCACAAAATGTGTGTTGTTAATATTTTGAGTTCTGTGAATGCAACCCCCACTGTTAAAATTGTCTTGAATAAAGGGAAGCAGATTTGGAAACCAAAAGGCAAAATGTTTGATAACAGTTTGAACAAGAGCAAGCGGGTTTGGAAAGCAACGGGCAAACTATTTGTTGATATTGGTTATCAATGGAGACCCACAGGAAAGAAATTCACCTTAGGAAAACTTAATTGTGGTTATCAATGGAGACCCACAGGAAAGAAATTTGCCTTAGGCGAACTGTGCCCTTTAACTAAGCTTTCTGTGAAATGTTCTATTATGTCTGCTAACCAAAATGACCCCAACAAAAATTAGGGAACCGAAATTCCAAACTCTCTACACTCGACTGTTTTTAAATGCAGGTCGTACAGGTCGTCCTTTGGTATCTGGACTCAGGCTGTTCAAAACATATGACGAGGAATCGTTCAAAGCTCAAGAACTTTGTGAAAAAGTTCAGCGGGACAGTAAGATTCGGGAATGATCACTTTGGAGCTATCATGGGTTATGGAGATTATGTTATTGGTGACAGTGTGATCTCCAGAGTATACTATGTGGAAGGTCTTGGACACAATCTGTTCTCTGTAGGGCAATTTTGTGATTCTGATCTTGAAGTGGCCTTCAGAATTCAGAAAACATTCTTGCTTTGTTCGTGATATGAATGGCGTAGACTTACTTAAGGGTAGTCGTAGCACCAATTTGTACACGATATCGATTGATGATATGATGAAGTCTTCTCTAGTATGCTTGTTGTCCAAAGCTTCCAAGACCAAATCATGGCTGTGGCATCGTCGTTTAAACCATTTAAACTTCGGCACAATCAATGATCTTGCTCGAAAAGATCTGGTTAGAGGTTTACCAAGATTGAAGTTTGAAAAAGATCATCTTTGCTCAGCCTGTCAACTTGGAAAAAGAAAGAAGTACTCCCACAAACCAAAATCTAAAAACACCAATATTGGATGGTTCTTCATTACCCTTCACATGGATCTATGTGGTTCCAATGAGATACAGAGTATTAATGGGAAGAAATACATTTTAGTCATCGTGGATGACTATTCAAGATTCGCATGGGTATAGTTTTTATGATCAAAGGATGAGACTCCATAGTTTGTCATCAACTTTCTTAAGCAAATACAAGTTAGTCTCAACAAAATAGTCAGATACATCCGAACAGATAATGAAACGGAATTCTTCAACCAAATTATGTCTAAATATTATGAAGGTGTTGGCATATTTCATCAAAAGTCTGTTCTGAGAACTCCTCAACAAAATGGCGTTGTTGAAAGACGAAATCGTAAACTTGTGGAAGCAGCACGTACAATGCTGACATTCTCAAAAGCGCCGATGTTTCTGTGGGCAGCAGCTGTCGCTACTGCTTGTTACACCCAGAACCGATCCCTAATTCATACTCGTCACAACAAAACCCCATATGAGCTTGTGCATGATAAGAAGCCTGATCTTACATTTCTTCGAGTATTTAGTGCTCTGTGCTACC
The DNA here is from genome assembly GCA_026074375.1 of Tanacetum coccineum. Lineage (NCBI taxonomy): Eukaryota > Viridiplantae > Streptophyta > Magnoliopsida > Asterales > Asteraceae > Tanacetum > Tanacetum coccineum. The sequence goes on along the minus strand of BQNB010026710.1, from coordinate 23,469 downwards.
CTACAAATGATAGAGAAGATCTAGATAAATTGCAAGCCAAAGCTGACATTAGGATTTTCATTGATTATGCTCCCAGCAGGAAGGGTTTTCGAATCTACAACAAAAGAACCCGTCGAATTAGGGAAAACAATTATGTCAACATCGATGTAGCTGCATCAGATGATGGCTCCTGTACACATCAGTTCAGGACCCGAGCCTATGTCGATGACGCCTGGACAATTCAGTTCAGGGCTCATACCTAATCAGGTCCATGCAACCAATTATGTTCTACCGACGGATAAAGATCTGGAGTTATTATTTCAACCTATGTTCGATGAATACTTTAAAGTAACTAGAGTCGATGCACCAGTACCTTCGGCTACTGCTGTTAACGCTCATGTTGTTCCACCAGGTACATTTGTGTTTACAAAATTTGCTCAAGATGCACCGTCAACAAGTTTTTCACCGTCATCATCTAGAATACAACCTCCAGTCATTCAACATGATGTTGCAATTGGACCCACTATCAAAGACACCCCAATTACTCAAGCTACCCTTCATCCCTCAAATAACCCTGTTACTGGAGAACGAGGTTCTGCATAGTCATCATCAGGGGATGTTACTATAGCTGAACCCAACCAAGTTAATCAACCACTAGCTCATCTTAGAAAATGGTCCAAAGATCACCCTCTTGATAATATAGTTGGTAATCCTTCTCGTCTGGTATCCACTAGAAAACAGTTAGCTTCCAATGCTTTATGGTGCTGTTTCTATACTGAACTGTCAAAAGTCGAACCAAAGAATTTCAAAATGGCCATGATAGAAGACTACTGGTTTCAAGCCATGCAAGATGAAATTCATGAGTTTGATCGACTTGAAGTATGGGAATTAGTACCTTCCCCAGTTATTGTATAGGGTTATCCTCTTCAAGTGGATTCTACAAGGTGAGCTTGATTGAGTATGGTGTGTTCTATAAAAACAAAGCTCGGGTTAGTAGCAAGGGATATCGTCAAGAGGGGGTATTGAATTTTGAAGAATTCGTTTACACCCTTGCACGGATAGAGGCCATCAGGATATTCATTGCCAATGCAGCAACCAAAAATATGATCATCTACCATATGGACGTCAAAACTGCTTTTCTCAATGGTGATCTTCAAGAAGAAGTCTTTATCAGTCAACCTGAAGGATTTAAGGACCCGGATAATCCTACACACGTTTATCGTCTGAAGAAGGCTCTTTACGGGCTAAAGCAGGCACCAAGGGCGTGGTATGACACACTATCAAAGTTCTTAATGGCTAATAAATTCTTCAAGGGTGTCGTGGATCCAACGTTATTCACACGCAAATTAGGCAAACATATTCTACTAGTTCAAATATACGTAGATGACATTATTTTTGCCTCAACTGATCATAATGCGTGTAACATATTTTCCAAAGAGATGAGCTCCAAATTTCAGATGTCGATGATGGGACAAATGTTGTTTTTCTTAGGATTCAAGTTCTCAAAGGTCCCGGGGCATCTTTATATAACTCAAGCAAAAAATATGCTCTCGAAACCTTATAGAGCATATGGAATTGTCTTTTGACCCTGTCCAGATACACAGTGGTGGAACGATTGAATTGGACGAGGAATCTCTTGGGGATTCCAAGTTGACCAAAATCGATTTAGAGGAATGGTTGGCTCCCTAATGTACCTTACTACCAGTAGACCCGACCTTGTATTCGCTGTATGCATGTGTGCTAGATATCAGGCTAAGCCTACCGAGGGTTGTACTTGGGGTATCCTACACTAATAATGAGTGCATGGCAAAGGTGTGGGATAGTTATATGATCGGTGTGACCATCATAACAATTACAGGTTTAAAACATGGGTTAATCCTAATGCCTCTTATCAAGCAAATCCTAATACTTATTATGCGGTCTCGGAATGCATCACAATAACAAGTCCTAGAATTTAATATGATACCGGTACACTCATATGGTTTTACTAACACCAGACATTCCATAAAAGGCGACAAGGCAATGCATACATGGCCGTAATGACGAAATAGACATGCACGCCTGTAGCTCAACCTTAACTCGAACCGGGTAAAGATAAAATCATCTTGGGTTACTAACGATAGGTACCCGAATTCCTAAAGATCTAAGGGCGAACCTCATATTTTGGGGTAGAATTCTGAGGGTTATTGTGCTAGTCATATAAATTTTATCCATGCAACGCTATTAATACTTGGTTTTCGTTGGTATGTGTCATAAAAAAATAAATTTGGGTAAAAATTACCTCTTATGTTATGTTTCGATATATTACCTATCATTTTAAGGACAAAACAAATGGCAAATGAAAGAATAGTTTCTAAGGCTTATTTTCCCCCATACACTTAGGTTGAACATTGTCCCCAATGTTCTCTAAAAGTACCCGTTAAAACGAATAAAGGGGATAGAAAACAAGGAAAATAAACTAGTACTTCCCTGGTTTACTCAATAATGGAAAAGAAACATGTGATAACTGGTTAAATTGTCCTCCAAGAATCATCCAATGAAACTTCCTAAGAATTTCCAAGCTTTTTCTCATCAAATATAACATGTAATCAAAGACAAAGACAACTACACCAAGGATAAAATGTGCGATAAACCAATATACAATATGAATTTAGGGTTCGACTCGATAGATAGGATGAGAGAATTGTTAAACTCATTAGGTTTTTGCAGGTTTATAACAGAAGTGTACATATATTAAATGTTATGCAAGTTTTATTTTAAAAAATAATTAAAAATTTTAAGTTTTTTTTACCTGGACGTTTGACGCCGTCAGGGTTTGTATGACCCCATCACATGTGACGTGGTGACAGCGTCGCGTGTTAATCGTGACGCCGTCTCCACAGTCTGTGAAAACGAAATTTTTGTTTTTGATGAAAAATTTCTTGCACTTATTGTTTGCAATTCAATCATATGACGCAAATTAATCTAAAAAATTCATTTAACATGTTTGAATTTGGCTCAAAAGCCGGATAAATTCCCCTACACTTATTGTTTGCAAAATACCTTTGATTGAAATTAAGACGAGGTTAAAGACAATACAATGATTACAAGATAGTTCAAACATAATAAAACAAACTATAAATAATTAAAACACACATGACACTCCTAATTGCGGGAAAAGTAAATTAGGTTGCCTCCCAAGAAGCCCTTTTTTTATTAACGAGTCTTGTAGCTAGACTCGAAGTCACACGTCCTTACGTGACTTCTTCTTCATCATCCAATCCTCCTTCTACTTTAACAGGAGCGGGTTGTTTATTTTTGAAGTTGTTGCTCCTCCATTGGTTGAACTTCATCTCCTTCTCAAGGTGGAGTTTTATTCTTTCTTCCCATTCTAGCACTAACCTATTTACAGTCATGATAGGGGCTATAGGCTCTATGTCGTTCTTAACTCCTCTATCGGTAATACAGGAGGAATCGGATATCCTATGGAAACTTATCTTACTTTTTCCTGACCTTAGAGTTATGGTGCCTGTATCAAACTTAATTGTGGCCTTGGCTGTTGTCAGGAATGGTGTTCCTAAGATGAAGGGTCTCTTTTCGTTTTCTTTGATATCCAAAATCACAAAGTCTATGGGGAATACATGTTCAGCGACCTCTACTAACACATCCTCAGCAATTCCTAAGGGGTAAATGTACGAGTGGCTAGCTAGTGATAGTCTAATGTATGTCTCAGCAGGCCTTTCATCGGTAAGTCTCATGTAGGTGGAGTAGGGCATAACGTTCACATCGGACCCTTGATCGACGAGGGTGTTCACGTGCTTAAGGTACCCTATGCCGCAGGGTATTTCGAAATTCCCTCTGATGTCCTCATTCTTTGTTATCTTTTTCTTAAGAATCGCTTCATAAGCAGGTCCCCCAGGTAATATTTTATACTCCTTCCCCTTTTTCTTTCCGACTCGGGTTCCTGACCGAGAGTTATTAAATTTGTTGTTTTTTACTAGTCCCTTGATCAGCTTTTCATTGATCTTATGTTTCAAGTAATACTCGATAGGCTGAGACCCTGATGCTTTCACTGCTTCATCATTCTCAGGTGTTATGATTGACTCATTTATGGCCCGTTCTCAGCTCCATTCATTGCCTTGGTCTTCTTTACTGGCATTTCCGTTTTGGTAGGCATCTTAGTGTTGTCGGGTGTCTCGTCCGTCTTATTATTCTCTTCTTCTTCATTTCTTGCAAGGGAGATAGAGTTTACGTTCTTGGTGATGGGGAATTTGGTTTCTTCCCTTATCAATACTTTCTCAGGGGTTCTGCTGGTCGTAAGTTCCTTGAGAAGCCCGAACATTTCAGTCATCCTACCGTTGATTTCCTCGCGTTGCTTGAAGATGGTGTTCTCAAATCTTTCCATTCTTTCTGTGTGCGCAGCCATGTAATCCCTTACTCTAGCCTCGAAAGTAGTTCCTAATGCTTGTGGTTCAGGACTTGGACCTGTACGTTCACGAAAAGCGAAAGTGTTCAGTTTTGGTGGTTCACTTTGATTTTGCGGACAGGAGTTCAGATGGACTGCATTGGCATAAGCTTGAGGGATGTGTGCTGAGCTCGATGTGGGTGTTGGTCGTGCCCTTTTAGTAAGAAGTTAATTTGGTCCTCGAGCTCGAGAAGTCTCTGGTCATGTGTTTTCGAGATGCCTTGAGATGTAGAAATGGCCTTGACCGGTTTGACGAATTCTTTTGTTTCATCCCAACCTTCATGGTCGTAGAGGGCGAGGTTCTTAATGATTTCCCAAGATTCTTCGGTGTTCTTATTGCGAAGTTTGCCGCCGGCGGCGCGGTCAATTTTACACTTAAGATGAAACGAGACATGATCATAGAAAATTTGGATTTAAAGCCAACGATCGATGCCATGATGAGGGACTTTTTGGAGTAAGTCCTTGAAACGAGTCCATGCTTCAGATAAAGATTCTCCATGATGTTGTTGGAACATCAGGATATCGTTGTGGAGTTTTGCGGTCCTTCCCAGTGGAAAGAATTAAGCAAGGAATCGGGTAGTAAGATCCTCCCATGTGTAGATGGATCTTGCTGGAAGACGTTTAAGCTAATTGCTAGCTTGATCGCGTAGGGAAAATTGAAATAAACGCAGGCGCGTTCTTTCCCTATTTTCACCGTTAAGGTTAAGTGAGTCTACAAGTTTAAGAAAATCCTTAAGGTGTTGGTTTAGATCCTCGGACCAAAGTCCGTGGAATGAGCATCCGTTTTGCACCAATCGGATGGTGTCGGATCGAAGAGGTACCACGTTGTTCCCTGCGGGGAGCTCGATGGTATTCCTGTAGCCCTCGTGGCTAGGTTTAGAGTAGTCTCCTAGAGTAAGGATAGGATTTTCGTCTCCCATGGTGGTTGACGAGAATGGGTTACGAAACAAATAACACGAAGAAAAGATAGACTACAAGAAAGCTAATATGCAAAAATTAAATTCTCACTTGAAAGGATTCAAGCGAGTAGAACTAAGTTAAACTATGATCAGAACCTAACTATTCCTCAGGCGGCGGCGCCAAAAACTTAATGTGGTCGTCGTAGGACTTCTACAATAAGTTTTACAACTCCCTAGGCAGAGCACTTAATCGTTGTAGTGGTAGTATAGGCAAGACTTGGGGGGTTGTTATCGTTCACTCGGGGAATAGGTTGGGAAGGCTTGATCACGGTCTAATAGAGTTCTAAGGGTTGAGAGAAGATTATTTTTTTTATTTTTATGTTTTATGGAAAGCAAGTAAATCATATATTTGAGAGGTGGTTTTGTTTTAACTATTAAACTAAATAGAAATCTACGCTACTGGTGATAACAATAAGATAAAAGACTGTGTTTATTTAATCATGTATTACTCCTTAGATTGCTTCTCCTAGTGTTGTTTCCTTGTCACCCTTGTGATGATCTGTGTAACTATTTCCTAAGTCATGAACGAATTACACAAACCCGCCATCTACTTAGTATTTCGCTAGAGCAACGCACACGTAAGGTAGTATGAAGACTATTACATGGCCCCTAGGAGTACACTAAGTGCATGTGAAATATATTAAAAGTGGATCAAACATATTAGGGGGAAAGGTAGTATGAAGACTGTTACTCGATGGTATCCTTTCTACACAATTATGTTTCCCTAGACATATCAACAGCGATACCGACAAAAGCTTGTTTTCTAGAGCCTAACATGCACATCCATCACAAGAAGCAACACCACTAAGATCTACATTCTAGGTTTCATACAATCATAAATAAACATAATAGAAGGTTTAGCCAAGCATATTAAAGATAAAGCAAGAGCATAGATAGATCAAACAACACATAGACATATTGAATGATTAAATAAACCTTACTTGATTAAAACATGAGTTGGAGGAAGTACAATAGGGTTTTTAGGCCCTAAATTCGTCCCTAACAGCTGCTAAACGAACTAGGGTTTGTACCCTCTTTTTATTCTAAAGTTACACACTCAAAACCCTAAATTCGGGTTTGTATATATAGGAAAAACGTTGTGACGGCGTCGCGTTTTAATCGTGACGCCGTCATGAAAGATAATATTCTAGATAATGGGTTAGGTCGTATGCTCTGACGCCGTCGTGGAATCTTGTGACACCGTCTTGATCTTCGTGGTGACGGCATCACGTTGTATCTGTGACGCCGTCTCCAGCTACTATAGAGAAATTCTTCATCAATGTTGGTGTAGGTCCGTAGTCTTGTCCGTTTCTTCTCCAAATGAGCCCAAGTCACGTGTAATTCTTCCAAATGCCCTCCATATGAGAAATACCTAAAAAGGAACGATTAAGTACCTATTTTGGGCATAAATGCACGATTTAGGGGGTTAAACGACCTTGAAAAAGTGTTTAAAATGACACCTCGTCAACCCCCAATATGGTTGATCCCTCTTAAGATATTTCAAATGCATTTAATATACTCTTAGTGTTGGAAACACGAAAAGTGTCGATCACTTCCAAGTTGTAATAGTCTTAGCTCATAGTTTATGTAATTATTAGATTAGTAATCTAGTCCGGCCCAAGACCCATGGGAAGCCCATTAGAACCCATGGGCCGGCCATCCATGTAATATATAAACCCTCTCCTAACTTTGGAGAGGGTTGGTTGTTCCATTTTGTAACATTTCATCATAATACACTTCATCCATTTTCTATCCATTCTATCTCTAACATCACAACCCACATCTCACTTTTGTTCTTGGTTTGATCATAAGATTACTAGAATTCTACAATTGGTATCAGAGCCATGGAGTGGTGTGTTTAGTTTTTGTGTTTGATTTGTGTTCAAAACCTTTACAAAGAGCAAAATAGTGATTCAAATTTTTTGGCTTAAAAACCATAAAGTTTTCATTTTTATTGTTCCTATAGGGTTAGTAACACTAGTTGTACAAGAATTTTTTGCTAAAAACCATTAAAAATCGTGTCTTTTTGAGTTTTGAAGATTTGAGTTTCGTAGTAGTTGGGACCGAACGAGTTGGACCGAACAAGGAAACCGAACGAGTAAGCCGAACAAGTCAACCGAACTAGAATATTCTAGTTTGAACCGAACGAGCATTACTCAAGTTGGAACCGAACGAGTTCTTTCCTAGTGACAACCGAACAAGCAGGACCGAACGAGTAGGATCGAACTAGGTGAACTTTGACAATCGAACTAGTGATAACCGAACTAGCAGGACCGAATGAGTAGGACCAAACTAGGTGAACTTTGACAATCGCACTAGTGATAACCGAACTAACAGGACCGAACGAGTAAGGACCGAACACGTTAATTTTTTTTGTTTTGTTTTGTTAACCGAACCTGTGAAAAACAAATTAGATTTAAACTTAACAAACTCATTTCTAAATTATACGGTTCTTTCTTTGACTTGTAAAATCCCGTGTAGTTTCAAAATCTATTTCAAGACTCAAGAAACACATAACCAAACACAATTTCTTTCTACCACCGATCGATCAATTTGCAATCTTTTTTATACCACAATGACGACTCTTGTTGATAAGTCACTTCTTTCTGGAGGAGACAACAAACCACCGATGCTTGAAAAACACTTGTATGATATTTTGGGCTACAATTTCCGTTCATAAGCCATCCATGAGATTCACGAAAAGAAGGAAATCAAGTAAAGATGTAAAGTCATCCAGAGATTCAAGGTCAAAGGAAAAGAAGTCTTCAAGCACCTCTAAAGATGCCTCCCAATCTCAACATAAGCATTCTGGCAAGTCTGTTCATGCAGAGGAGCCAAGTCACACAGTTCATGACTCAGGAGTGCAACAGGATCAAGAGTTTGACATGGGTAACAATGATGAAACAACCCGCTGACAAGGAGGTTACCAAGGATGATTGGTTCAAGAAGACCAAACACTCTAACTCATGATTCGATAGGAAATAAATAGACAACCAAGTTGACCCGACCTCCTCAGACCTGGATTAGTCAAGTTGCTCGTGCTAAAGAACCTCGTACTTCATTTGATGAGCTCATGGATACCTCTTTCGACTTCTCTGCATTTGTCCTGAATCGGCTCAACATCAAAGATCTGACTCAAGAAATTCTCGTTGGACCGGCATTCGAGCTACTCAAAGGCACTTGCAAGAGTCTTACAGAATTAGAATATCCATCTTGAATAATGTTCCAAGGCCACAACTGAATGACTCGACTACATAACCCTGAAGGAAAAACCGTATCCGTTGATCTCAGCAAACCTCTCCTGTTGATTCGAGATCATCGAGGCTGTCAAATCATCCCTTAGGATTTCTTTATCAACAATGACCTGGAATATCAAAAAGGTGTAGATTTGAGTAGACGGTACTCAACTTCTGTTACAAATACAAAGGCTGCTACATATGAGATCAAATGGATTGAAGACTTGGTTCGTAATTTATAGAGTCTAGTGAAGGTGATATGTGATAAACATACTTATTGGGGTATTTCACACTAGGGTCCCAAACGTCAACACTTCTAATGGGGTTTGCTGCCAACCATGACTTCGTCAAAGGATGTCTACTCCAGGAAAAGAATCATTGCGGTTACCAGACTTTCGATTATGGAGATGTATGACTACGGTCACTTGGAAGAGATTGAAGTTCGTTAAGAGGATCAGAAGCTGTACAAGTTTAGAGAAGGTGATTTCCCACGACTTCGCCTACAAGACATAGAAGACATTTACCTTCTACTTGTTTAAAAGAAGCTGACTAATCTCACAATCGATGAACGATATGCCTTAAATGTGTTCACAAGACGGATTATCATTCAAAGGCGGGTGGAAGATCTTCAATTAGGTGTCGAAAGTTACCAAAAGAAGCTCAACCTTACCAAGCCAGACACATTCAGGTCAAATCTCAAAAACAGGACCACATACACAGCATATTCAGACCCTAAATGAGTGATATATAAGGATCAGATGAACAGAAAACAGATTATGGCACGCCTCATGATGTTTCGATCAGCTCTCGAATGATATTGCTAAGGGAATAAGGATGAAATATCTGCCAAAGAGGAAATGGAGCGGTTTAGACAAATGAAGGGCTCGGGTTATGATTCAGGATATCGACAAGCAAGCTTTATATAGAGAGGTTGATGCGGAATTTAGAGAGAGTTCGTTGGTGGAAGAGAATTATGGGAATGACCTCAGGCAGCTGAACGAGACAATAAGATTTTGTCATATTTTGTCCTATCTCATTTCAGGTCCATCTCTCGTATATAATAACTCTTGTGAATATGTAAATAAATAGTGTAGACTATAATTAGGCGTATATAGTGTTTGAGTACGAATTTTTAAGAATTTCTTAGTAAATTCAAAAAAAAATTAACGTACTCAAACACCATATTATTCCCTCATAATTTGAGGGGGGCATTAAAATGTTCCAATAATCGGCTTATTAATAATTGGACATCTTTTTCCCTGAAACCATGAATATTTGAATCAATTGATGTCCAAAGTATCAAGAGATTTGACATTTTTGATAAGGGGAGAAGATGTGATTAAAATATATGATTAAAAAATGTGATTTTAAGATCTTAAGTCTACGCTATCCTATATATGTGCTAAACTCTTTCGATTAATCAATGCACATATAAAGAGGGAGCAAATGGTTACGTATTGGCAGAAATGTGGAAGTACCAAAGACCGACCATTTAAATTAAGGTATTAGAGTTATAAGGTGGTTAAGTTTAGGTATTCATTCCCATGATCCAGCCAAAACTGGAGGGATCTACCCAGGGATATTCTACTAGATAGTGTAGTAGTCCTTAGGTATGAAAAAATGAGTAAAAGTGAGAATAAGGAAAAAGTGTCGACTGAGATAGAGCTAGTACAGGAACAAACCTAACAAGGTACTAGTTATGAAGTCTCGGTAAGCGCTGAAGGGGTTGAAGAATTAAAAAAGAAAAGTTAAGATAAAGGGTGAAAAGAAATAAGCCCTCCTTACACTTAGGCAGAAACCGGGTCAATACATCTGCTGTCAAGAATCACAAAGATGATTGCTGACATCATGGACCCAGTGATGCAATGCACAACCCTCCCTAGCCACTCAGAATCTCTTAAAAGATTTATGTTTCATTTCTCACGGAGATTACACACATTTCTATCAACTTTCTCACTCTGAGTTAGTTGGTATTGAAAAGGTGGCAGTCTGCTCCAGCCTCCGATCACTAAAACCAAAGTTCATTGTTGAGTCTAGAGCCAAAAGAGATCATCTATAAATCTTATTAGGACACTTGTCAAAATTATGCTTGCTAATTCACACAATGTGAAAAACAAGAAATATATATTAAGAGTCCTACGCATTATCCTTGTGATTTTGCCAGAACATCCGAGTGATACATAAGTATTCACAGTGAAGATGGAAATCCTGCTTGAGCCAACATCAAACAAGCTCTTGGTAGGTGACTTGTGAGATCCTATGCGGATCGAGCTTGTGATACTGGATATCGATTCGGTCCAGCTTATGAATTAACGAATGAATTTTGAAAAAGATAAAACTGTTGGTGCATCATAAAAACCGTTTGCAATTTGTCACACCGACTGATTTTCTAAATTGATTTTCAATCTTATGTCCATGGGAAGCCTCACAAGGGTATCTGGACATAGGAAAGCTGAACACGAATTGATGGCTTAATCGGGAAGATAGTAACTTACCGGTTCACTCTTACCGTGTTGTCTGCTTTGAGACGCTCCGGTAATGAGAATGGCTAGCGCAACTGCGCAAACCCTGTCAAGGAGATTCTTCATAAGTCCTACCTATCACAGACAGTATTTATACTGAGTAACGGGGAACTGTGGTTGCTACAACCGTATTCGACGAAGTGACAAAGCCACTTTCGTCCATATATGTTGTTTATCACTAATCCATTCATGCAGTTACCTACGTGTGAGCAGATTTTCCGATGACAAATCGAAGCCAATACCCACATGCTCATACTACGACCAACATATATAAAGACCATCATGAAAAGCTCAAGTACATTGTTCAAGACATCCGCTACTCTGATACCGTAACGTCTTTTATTAAGCGATTGAAGTATTAAGTTGATAATGTACGTCTTCATAAAGTGACAAAGTGTTAATGTTAAAAGAATACAAGAAAGATTGGGTTTACACACGCTTTTCAACATCAAAACAGTAATGAAGCAATTTGGTCCAAAGTACAATATCACAAGAAGGCAAAGATCAAAGATGATGAAAAGATATTCTGCATGGTTTATGTCTCAAGAAGTTCAAGATCACATTCATGACAAGTCAAAGATACAAGTCAAAGCCTAAAGTCAAAGATCACTACAACATATCACAAGTTAATGATTGAAGTTAAAGACTACGAGCTCAAGACTAAAGTCAAAGCATAATATGCTAGGTTTAAGTTTTTTTTTCTAATTGAATGACGTCCCTTAGGGGAAAGATTGTTAGAGAATACGAAAAGTATTGGTCACTTTCAGATATAGGGTAGCGAACTCGTAGTATCGAATCGGTTTAAAATAGAAAGCTAACCGGGCTAAAGGCCCATGAAAAGCCTATTATGAGGCCCATGGCCGACCACAAGAGATAGTATTTATACCCCTGAATCCACACATGAAGAGGTGTTTGGTTGGTTCATTTTTACAACTTAATCCTCATCTTTCTTTCTTATTACTTCCTCTTTCTAGAACCATCCTCGTATCCACTTTTCTCTCTCTAGATTTCTTTATTGTTCTTTGGTGTTAGAGTAAAGGGGGGTTAATTAAATTGCTATGGGCTTCGTCGTGGCTGAGGTGGCAGCTCGTCGCCCCTCGCCGTGGCTCGCCACCACACCCACCCCCCTTTCGCCGTTCATTTCGCCACAAAACGAAACGGAGGAAACGTTAGAAAAAATAAGCCTACCCCCTTTTTCTGAGTGTTTGTGTATTTTTGTGTTCATGAGTGAAGGATTTTTTTGTTTGTGTTGAAATGAGATGGCGCTGAGTGGCAGCGTGAGGCCCAATGCATACCTTTACCTTAAAGATTTACGAGTATTCTACACCAAAAAAAGTGCGGAAATGAATGTGACAATTGACATGAAGACAAACATGCATTAGATGTTATTGTACCTAAATAAGAGTTGCTTTGATAGACGGTTCATTTATCATATCTAGTAAACGGAAAAGGCCCTAATGTATAACTAATTTTCTAACTTTTTAACTTTTCAATGTAACCTAATATTATAATAGCACATTTTTCTTAAAAGAGCAAAAAATACATTTTCTTTACTTTTACGGATGAAACAATAAAGTAAAATCTCAAGAGTTTCATTTCTTCCTAGCACCGAACGCTAGTAAATAAGACATTTCTATCTCTCCGGATTTCTTGCTAGTCTCTAATACGTGCACATGTTTCTCGAATTAATTTAATGAGAAGAAAAAAAAGGGAGAGGATATTAAAAAATATTCATGTTCCCAATATGAAATTATGTAAAAGTTCTTCTCTTAATCTTCTTTCCAATTTGAAATTATTTTAAAAGAAAAGAAATTTTGTGCATAATTTGATTCCATCTTTTTTTTTTTGTCTTTCCTACTTGAAAACAAAAACAAAAATCATAACTTTTCTATCTTCTACATGTTTGGTAGAGAGAAATTTAAGGAAATTAGATAAAGCATAAATTAGAAATTTAGAGAACAATAGAAAATTTTGATGATTTCCATTGTCTGGTAACTGTAAATCTGCAAGACTTGACCTGAGAAATGAAGAATAAATGATCTTATTTGATAAAATTCTTATTTTTTGATAATATTTTTGTTGATGAAAATCTGAAACAAGTAAATTAACTAGGGTTTTTCTAATAAGTGTCTCAGGGGCACATGATAAGGTGGGGACAGAAGACTGTGTGTTACAGTTTGATTGGCTAGCATGTGATTGTGGGGCATGATAATGATTAATAATAATGATTGCTGGCCAATGAGACTGTGACATGCAGCCTCTGTCCCCACCTTATCATGTGCCGCTGAGCACATGTTAGAAAAACCCAATTAACTAAAGTATTGAAATT